>JAHWXV010259195.1:0-11912 GCA_024586415.1 Phrixothrix hirtus | reverse complement strand
CGATGCAAAAAATTTTTAATATGTATAAAAAATACTTGTCTTAAAATTTACAATAAAATAGTTATCTCAAATAGAGAAATTTAGAAAATAACTTCATATAGTTAGCTAGTTATTTTTCAAGATCCCATTTACTAAATAAACAATTTTTCTTCATTATCTCAGTAACCCTTAGTAATCGGATATGAGTATATTGTAATTTTTTTACTCCAAATAACATACCTAATTAGCTCCTCGAGTTATGTCCACACCTTTTGAATCACCCGGTATGATACAATGTAATGAAAAAGTTGCATATACATTTCCAACAAATATATCAAAACCGAAAATAAATAAATTTGGAACGTTAGCTAAAAATAACGTGACAAAACCTTCATGACTAAATAAACAACCTGTTAAACTGATTAAATTTTTACATACGTGCCTAAGAGAAGCTTATAAATTTCAGCCTAACTAAACATAAGTACAATTCTGGATGTGTGTAAACTTATATTTTATATTCTTTGTACAAGAACGGTAATTTAAATCTATCACATCAATTCAGCAATATTTAATCAATGAAATACAATATTGTGTTCAACATAGAATTTGCTGATAATATTATTGAATCTCCAACTTTATATATTATAGTTTTTACAATTGCAACAAAGTTAATAAGAATATTTATGCATATTCTTGACACTTGCATAAAATTTACAATTTTACGTTCTTGTTTGACCCCATTTACTTATAACATCCCTATGGCCCTTTGTAATAAGCAATGTTTTAATTTGAGAAATATTTAAAAGTTCACAAAGCACAATTGCGCTTATCTTCATTGAATTACAATTTATCGCGCATTTGATTTAACTTTTTTAATTGTACGTTGCTGATATTTTAAAATCCTTTGCCTATACATTTAAGCTTTGCTTTCTTTGAAATGAGTATACGTATTTTGCACAGTATTCGTTGATGAAATTTTCCATTAAATTTGATTAGCGATAAAATTAAAACTTTCTCCAGCTTAAGTATAAAATAATGGCGAAAATGATATAACTTCATCGCTGTTAACAATTGGTTATAATTATACTTTTATATAATTTTAATGGAAGGGAGGGTTTGTGAATGGTTATTAGTTTAACCTTCATAAAATCAATAGAACGTGCGTTCTTGTCTATACTGTGTATACTTGACGACAGTAGGTAATTGTTGTAACTTTCAACTGTATTATAACAAAACTGTATTCGCTTCAAAGAGATAGTAAGCATAAATAGATAAATACAGGGATAAATGCAATTTCTAATACAAGGCTTACCTCATATGGGTACACAATTGGTTAATAATATCTACAGTGCGTCCTGCTCAAAATTTGCTATTAATTTGAAACGATCATCCAAAATAAAAATTTTTATAGGAACTTATAAAGCACTTTAATTTCTTAGCAAGTTATGGCAGTTTAAAGATAGAATAGTTATCGAAAGAACGTTGATTTTATTGTGCTGCCGTCAATATTAAGTCATACCTAGTTTTTGTTATTAAAAGATTCGCCGATGTCTGCAACTTCACTTAATGTGTGTACTTAAATTACATATACCGATATTGATTCTCTTTGTGATTACTATAATGGAACGTGGAACGTGGAACGGCCACCTTTCTCACCTGACATTACACCTTTCGATTATCGAAAATATATAGATCATGTGTGCACACTCGATAGGAATAGTTGGACAACACTGCAAACGGCTTTATCAAGTTATTTGCATGGCCACCCGGTATATTGCCTTGATTTTAATATTGTTAGTAAAATATATAATAAATTGACATCATAATTTTAAATATTTTTATTTCGGTCTTTTCTCTCCGAACGTTACAATCTATAGATTCGTTTCTTGCTGTGGAAGAAAACAGTTAAACATTTACGACACAATGGTTTTATTATACGTTTTATATCAGCTATTAGGTTATTTGAACTATTCGGATTAATACATTTTCGTTTAAAGACTAATCATTTAATGCGTAAAGCTAAATTTAATTGTATTTAGTTCTTTAAAACGGCTTTAATAGAAATAAAGACCAAACTATTCATTTTATTGGTGACTATTTCAATGCAGTAAGAATGAATGAAGTATTTCCACCTTTAGGTACATCCTTATGGTTCTTGTATTTCTAAAGGTAACTTAAGAAACTAACTTTGAAAATTATTTGGAAGTGTTGAAGTCAAACAAATTAAAGGTTACTGTGCGCATGTGCATGCGTGAGTGCGTACGTGCGTGCACGTGTGGGCGTGTGCGCGCGTGCGTGTACGCGCGCGTGTGCCCGTGCGCGTGCACATGTGCGAGTGCAAGTGTGCGAGTGTGTGCGTATGCACGTGTGCGCGTGTACGCATGTGGGCGTGGGCATGTGCACGTGTGCGCGCTTGCGCGTGTGTGCGTGTGCGTGTGTGTATGTGTGAGAACGTGCGTGCGTGAGTGTGTGATGGCGTGCGTGGGTGCGCGCGTGGGTGTGTGAGTGCGTGCGTGCTTGCGTACGTGAATGCGTGCCAGCGGGCGAGCGAGTGTGCGTGCGTGTGTGTGTGCGTGTGTGCGTGCCTGAGTGCGTGCGTGTGTGTGTGTGTGTGTGTGTACGTATGTGGTCAAAATATCTCGAAAACCAACCGTCGTAGAAAAGTTATATTTAATGTGTAATTTTATTACCGCATTAAACTTCTGTGTAAGTATTTCATTGAAATAGAATGGTTGGAAGTGCCACTTTATTCTTGTGATTTTTATGTTTTTCTCAATTTTTTCGAGAACGGCTATAACGATTTTTTTAAAACTCGCCACGTTTCTTGCGCCTGTAATGCTATATTACATGAACTAATTGGTTTTTCTGCGAAAATTCGTTGAAGTGAATTATTCAGAAAAATCTCTAGAGTTAAGCAAGGATTAGTCTGGCGAGTAACTTAGATGGGTTACTGTTCCAATTATCGTCCTCTAAATAAAAGTAAAATAATGTTTTAATGATTTGTGTGCATTATTTACATACTTAGTTACTGCTTATTTAAATCCATAAATTATTCTTGCTTTAAATGAACTCAAAATTTAATTATAATGCTCATGTACATGTATAAAGGAAATTATAAATGGATGAATTATTTATGCTTTTAGATTAATTTTAGATTTTACAATTTAGGTGTATAAGAAAGTAACTCACGTCAGTAAATTCAAATTAAATTTAAAATGGGTAAGAGAAAATTGTGTGTTGTCTCACACCAGATTTTTATATTATACATCACTATCTTGTTAGAGCTCCGTGTGCTACATAATTCGAGATCAAATAACTCTGGTTTATTTTTTGTTTTATGTAACGGGTCCTAAAATTCTGAATAAATTGGAATATCGATTCCGTTTAATAATTTTTGTTCTTATTTAATACGGAAATACAAGAATTAAGCCAAATATGTATTTGTTGAAGTTCTGCGTTACCACGTTATAGAAAGAAGTCGAGTTTATATTAGGGTCATTATCTGTAAAATGAGCTATATCTAGTTCTCATGTTAGAAATATATGAAACATTTATTAAAATTATTTAAAAATTTCACTTTATGACAATTCATTTAAAAAGGAATACTTTATAATTTTATAGGATTTAGAAGATTGGCTTTCTCATTCCCATGCTTTGTCCTAAGTCTCATGTTGCTATGATCTTGCATTTTATTTATATAGTACATTCTATTTTACCATATTGTTCTACAAATTGCAGTAGTAGTAGCATTAACATACGAGGACTGTCCGAAAACTATCCGACCTTCCCTCATATTTCCCCGCTGGTGTTATTCTGCGTTATTGGGAGGTGTCATGCTTCAAATTAGTCACCATTTGATTGAAGAATATGCTGCTAACGGCCTTTCCACGTTTGGAAGCCGTCCTGGAACTCGTTTTTTGGTATAGCCTATTAGTTTTGACTGTTTATATGTCGTATAATCGAAGACCTTTGAGCGGCATTTTTAATCTTGGTAACAGCCAAAAGTCGCAGGGAGCTACATCAGGACTGTACGGAGCTGACCGAGCTATACGACTTTGTCACATATTGCTGTGCAAGATTCGATGCATGCGTTGACGCGTTATCGTGATGCAGAAGCCAGTCACCGCTTGACCAAAGCTGAGGCCATTTTCTGAGAATTGCCTCATGCAACCTTTTAATAACTGCAAGATAATATTCCTTGTTGATCGTCTGACCTCAAGGAGCATATTTGTGCTGTAAGACACCCTCATAATAAAAAAAACAATTACCAATGACTTGATATTGCTCCGATTTTGAACTGCTTATTTTTTATTTGTGTTTTGCTCATACACTCGTCCCCAAATGCCGTCTTCATCATTGCGACGGTCTCCGTACCACTCTTTTAGAGTTTTACGCAAAATTTGATGCAAATTCGTTGCTCCGATCCTTTGTGTTATTTCTTACAATAGCAAAATGCGACGAACGTAAACAACACGTTGTAAACGAATGCACGCTGCACGTGAACTAAGGTGTTCTAACGAACACTGCAGAATCCAGGCCATTCATAAAGCTTTGCCGTTGATACTCATACCCGGCAGAGAGCGCTACAACTGTCAGACACGAAGATATGAAAGAAGGCCGGATAGTTTTGGGACAGTCTTTGTTTTTAAAATTCAAACATATAGATAAATTTAAAAATAAATTTTACTTAAATTATTGCTCATACATTGTCCTTAGTGGTTTACATCATTCCTGTGCAAAGTACATAAACCTACTATTAAAAATCATAGATGTATCTAGTATTAAATGACTATGTGGCGGGGAAGCCTAATTTTTCTCGTAATTTTGTAAATCCATCAGTTGAGCATTTGAAGTGCGCTGAAAAGGTTGCATTTAAAGTTCTAAGTAGAAATATTATGTGGTAACATTTATTAGCATCGCTCCCGCGGTAATTATATTTTTTCATAAACATGCCTTGTTGGTCTTAATAGTAATAAGTTATCTAAATATTAATATTTTACAACGCGATAGATAAATATATCAGGTTTTGTCATTCCCATCTGTGTTATTCCCATGTTAATATAAAGACATGGGAATGACAACAAAAACACGGGAATTACGAATTAGTCAATAAACTTGTATATAATGTGACATAAATAATTTCTTGGTAATTTTGTATGTGCGTCTTAAGTTTTGACAAAAAATAATAAATTATTTAGAGACACTCGGTATATAGAAATGTACGCATATGCTTAAGCATATTTGGTAATATCTCGTCAAAATTTACATGATAATAACAATAAGATTAAATATTCAAAATTATTATTAATTCAATTAAAACTAGCGTTTCAAATCCTTTCTTTGTTATAAAATAAAAATCAATTGGGATTTTCATAATGTAACAAGGGTATTTTAAAAACTATTATGTCAGCAAAAGCACAGACTCGAGTATTTCTAAATATAGTTACTAACCATTCCCGCTTTCTCCCCGCGTTCCGAAAGAAGTGCTTCTGAGCTAGTTATAGCTAGAGGTTAATAGAGTAAACAACGTTTCCTTGTTTGTGTCGCTGAGTACTCGTATACTTTAAAGGGGCGGTATCAAGGTTCAATTTAAATTCCAGGACAGAAGTTACCCAAGTTTAAGTTTCGTAAATGAGCGAATTTTTGGGAAGTTCGGCATATTGACGCCCAAAGGCGGATTATAATTGCGTCAATTATCGTCTTTCCACGTTTGTTTCCAGTACAAGGCTTTAGGATCCAACTGTGTAGTACAAGTAAAGTATGACATAATATAGAGCCGGAGGCGGTACTGTTCCCTAGTTCTTTTGGAAGCTTCAGAGCCTTCCTGCTACAAGTAAGTGACGTTCTTCTACTTTGACTTTAACATTACGTAATCTGCAAAGCCTTTCTTTGGGATTCGATAACAACCCCCTTTTTATAAACCCCCGCTGGAGCAAGCATTTCGGTCAAGTTAAAAATAGACGTTTGAGATAATTGTGTAAATAGTATACTGATTTCTTAGGAAACTTAATTATTTAGTTCAGTAAAGGTCACAGTTTAAAGGCTGAGTTTGTTGTTCTATTTAGAAACCCAGGGTCCCCGAATTTAGTTAAAGCTACAAATGTCTTGAATTACCGTTACATATACCTATACTTAAATTTATCGATTTGCGTTTAGCGAATTGTACTTTTCACATTACAAATTACTCATTATAGTGACCTATCGAATTCAGCTGGAGGGCGAATGTAGAAACACTACATACTGCTGGTTTAACATTAGCTTTTTACTACTGCAGAATATTGCTGCCAAGTATGGATGAATTCAGCTCATGTAGGAAAAATTGGTGCTCAATGAAATAAAACTATGAGGATTATTCCTGGAACACTTAAGCCAACACCTACTCCTTGGATGCCAGTTCGGTCCAACATTGTTCCTCCACATATTCCTTGAAAGGCTGCTATGAAAGGAGAATAGGACAAATATATCCAGTCACCAAATAGGTATCTTATTTCGATTGATCTACAGCATCCACCAATTAAAAGATTGAAATCACATAAACCTATTTGGTGTGAAAACTTCTTATTAGAGGATTTGCCACAAAACGAGCCTTGGAAACAAGAATGGTCTTCCACAGAGTTTTTAAGCAAAAATGAATAGAAGACCCTAGTAAAATTGTACCTGGATTTGATTTATCAAGAAAAATTTTGTGTAAATTAAATCGCATTAGAACAGGTCATGCCCGGGTTAATTCTATGTTATACGGCTGGAATGCAGTTCCTATTCCAGAATGTGACTGTAAAAAGGGAATTCAAACAGTAGATCATATTGTAAATGATTGTCCTTTTACTAAGTTTGATTATGGATTTATTGGTATCCATAGCCTTATACCTGAGTCCATTATCTGGTTATATAATATAAAAAATTTATGATTTCATCTAGTAATGTAATTTTTTCCAGGTTTTTTGTTTAAGTGTTTAATATACATATCAAATTCAGATCTTATTATTTCATAGTAATAAGAATCCTTATAATGAGTAACCATTCTTTTCCTTTAGTGAACTACTAAGGATAAGTAAGGTAAGCATTGATCATAATTGTGAGTTCACTATTGACCTGGTCGAAGTATATATCCAGTGTCGTACGATTCACCATCTACATTGAATGTAATTCACTGTTTTCCCGCAAAACGGTTTCAAAGTGGAGTCCTTATTTTTCACTTCTCCCTTTATAAAACCTAAGATATCCAGACGAAGTGGCGCCCTCATATACGACCTTCCTCTTATGCTACTGCTAGAACGACGTTACTGGACGAAGTTTCGCTAATTTAATAGCGAACTGCAAACCACCCTTCTCCACTGTCTGCCGGTGAAACACCGTAAGTTCAGGAAATAGCTCCATCTGCGCCCTTTAAGGTGGTAAACGTCTTTTTTCCGTTATAATTTGTTTAATTTAGAAAGATCGCGAAGCATTTAAAGGAAGAAGCGAGAAAAAGTGAAAGAGAAAAGAAAGGCGCAGGGAGAGGAGATCAGAAAAGATCCAATCAGAAAGGCGGAACAACAAGAAGAAAGAGAAAAATATTCACCGCAACTGAAAAATAAATTGAAAAGGTCCATTATGGAATTGATGTGAAGAGAGAAAAGACAGAGAAGAAGAAATTCGCGGATCAACAGTGAAGCTTATAGAAATAGAAAAACTTATTCAGGAAAACGAAATGATGTTCAAAATTAATCATCCACCCAATTCCTCGGATGAAAAAAATTCACCGCCACAAGTACCTAGTCACAAAATTATTATTGGACAACGACGAGCAAATAGAAATTGTGTTGAAATGTATACGAAAAAGATTCTGATGCAAAGTAAAATTAAGAAACTCCAAACCGATGTACAAAAATACAGTAAAAGATACCAGGGGTTAAAAACAAAAAATAAAACGCTGGTAAAATATTGTAGAATACTCTTGACATCAATCACAAAGACAAACATATTTCTAGAAAGTGGAAGTTATCTGGAAACTCCGGCCGAGAAAGATTAAAAAAAGGATTCTTTTTGCATAAGCAGTTGAAGAGCAGTTGAGGCAGATGGACAAGGACTGCAAATACAACAAATCAAAAAAGATTGTAAAAAGCGTATGTCTAATAATGTCATACAAAAATATGGTCTCAAAAATTATTGTGCGAAACAAATTAAATTGAGAAGTTTAAGTTTGAGAAAGTTAGTTGAGAAAAATGTATTACTTCATGGAAGGAAAAACAGTAAAACTCTAGATGAAGACAGGCTTCAAATACATCTTTTCCCTAAACAGGATATAGTTTCAAGAATCTGTGCAGGGAAAAAAGACATCATCATCAGAAGCAAAATAAAAAAAACAAAAGCTATATTTAATAGACACCATGAAAAACCTTCACACGCGATTTTTGAGTGGTTACCAGGAAATCACAGCTTTAGTTTTTTCTTTTGTAGATGCCGTCCTCTTTGGATAATGCCTGTGAAGGTTTCAAACAGAGACATATTCACGTGTACCACTCATGCAACTCATGGAACTAATGACGTTTACTTTGTGTTTTCTAAAGTATTCTTGGCTAAGAGCGCATCAAGCATCATTAACAGCTTATGTTGTGATGCTAAAAATAAGAGCTGTCTTTATCGGCTATGTGAAAAATATCAAAATATGGTTTTTCAGTACCAAGATTTTCTCGGCATAAAGTGGTCAACTATTTTAAGTGGATTAGGCGATAAAACCAGTTCAAGGAAAAGCACCGCGAAAACAAGAAGAACATCGTTTCCAGCAGTTTTGGGGTTATTGGTGGCCAAATTTCAACAACTAGTAGGCTTTAAGGCGCATGAAACTAAAATACTTCATCAGTATAATGCAATATCACTTATTAAGAAGGAACTTCCAAAAGATATAATTTTATTACATTGCGATTTTAGGGAAGGTTGGAATTTGAAGGTTCAAGGCAGCGAATGACACTGCATACAGTAATCATTTATAAAAGCGCGGATAGTTCTATTCAATCTACTTACTACTGTACGTTATCGGAAAGTTTAAAACATCATGTCCCTGCTGTTTAGGTCCATCTATCACCTGTGTTAAAAAAACGCGGTAGGAAAAGCCAATACCAATCATTTCTTGAGTGATAGTCCAGACAACTAGTACCACAATAGTTTGTGTTTCATTTTTTAGAAAATAATCTAAAGCAATATGTTCCCCAAATAGAACAAATAATATGAAATTACCAGGACGCGGAACATGATAAAGGTGCACATGAAGGTATTGGTGGCTTATGCTAACGTAATCCCGATCATGTAGTTGGGCAGGGATCTAATGTTGACTCCATTATTCTGTCTTTAATGAGTATTCTTCGAAAATATTGTTCCAAAGTAAAGTTTTTTGTAATCACCAAAGAGGAAATTGATAAAATTGATGAGAAAATAAAACGCAATTCTGCTAAGACCTTTAAGGCACCATCAATGTGCATCAGGCTGTTGTATGGTTGTCAAAACCAAGAATCTGGTTTCGTAGTTTATCTTGTTTTTCATGTAAAAGGATATGTAGTCATTATGCAATATATGTGAAATACAACAATTTGAAAAACGGATCACTAAACACTCCAAAATGAGGTACGAAGACATTTGCAACGGTTATAATCAAGAAGATCGAAACTCACAAGCATCAACTTCAAATTTTAAAATGGCAATGAAGGATTGAGACATAACATATCAGTTAAAGAACCAAGTTCCTCAGGCATTAAGTATAAAAATGGGTACCTATATTTTGGTACAAATAAATAATGAGCGCAGCAGTCAAACATACAGATACGTAGCCATTTATCAAAGCGATCTAAAAGACGATGGTGAGGTCAAAGTTGTTTTCTAAAGATATATAACAAAATATTGTACATACTTCCTAAGCTGACTGTTGTCCATTAGGGTAAAAGAGTGTATTACTCATTCCCAACATTCGTGTATGTTTATGAAAAATAAAAGCCTTTTTAACTTCTTTTAAGTAGAGAACAATATTTAAGTTTAAAATTTTTATATTTGTTTGTATTAACTAGTGAAGACTGTTTTCATTGTACTTCTATATTTTATTCTCATTCCCGTGTCCTACATTTCATTTCCGTGTCCAACCAAAAATGTAATATTAATAAATTGAGAATAATTCTGTTAACTCAGAACGTTACTTGCTATAATCTAAAATCTTATCTGAAAGCAAATTTATTGCAATTTACGACATGAAATTTAAGAAATTTTTTGTGTTGGACAAATAAATATTTAATTTCACTGATTTTTCAGATAATGGCCCATTAACGAAAAAATGCCAAAATCACTTAAGTAGTTGTACGCTTTGCAATTGAATACAACCGTACCTTGAATGGAAAACGCTCTTTTCTCATTTAAAATTGTCGTAACTCTCATGTCGAACGCCACCTTAAAAGTGAATTACGATCTTATACCTTAGTTTACATATCCATGAGGTCACATCCCCTATTTATGTCATCAGACATAAAAGATCCCTATTTCGGGAGGCAATTTAAATTGTATTTCGTTATGTAAGCATAATGAATGTAACTACTGGCTTTAATATATTACTTTTCCTATCGTTATGATATAATATTAAAAATATTAATATTTGTTTGTGTGAAGTGGCAATATTCTCTTAATATTCGAGTAATAATCTTATAGAAATTTGATATCTCCCAGGTGATGTATTCTTTGTGATATTTCTGGTGCATTAAATATTACATACCATATCTTACCTATTGTATTAATTAATGAGGTGTGAAAAATGTTGAAATTGAATCAATTGGGTTAGTTTTACAGCGATAATACATTGCCACCTTGAAGAATAATTATCGCTGTATATATAAATGACAAATGCGCCTCTCTTATTTCCTACAATTGAGCTTCTGTTGACAATAAACAACCAAACCGAAGTAGTTATTAATAGTAATAAATTTACAATTAACACATTTAAAAACTAATCCTATAAAGTACTACTCGTTCTTCAGGTTTTGTTTAGTAAGGTTGGGTTTTACATGTTTCAAATGTTATTGCGCTTTGCTAATAATACCGAAATAAATCCGTTTGACGTTTCGTAACAATGCCGAGTAGTTTTGTCACGTGTTAGTTACCGTGTTTATTATCTTGGAATAAAGCCGTTAACAAAAATTAATGACTACTAACAAATAAAAACGTATTATTTATGTTTTAAACAGAAGGATTTAATTTTACCTCTTTTAAAACGTAAAGTTATGAATCGGAAATAAATTTTGTAATCTCATATTTAAGCACGTAGATTGCACATTTATGAGGACATATTGTTTTGATTTTTCTATTTTAGGCCGTCAATACAAAAACGCACACACGTATGTGAATATTAATATTTAACTTCTATTTATTATCTTTAATATCAGTGAAAAATTGTTTGTCCAATTATACGTATTAATTTACAATGCTTAGAATTGCTAGCTAAATTTCCGAAATCTCTTATCTTAATTTTAAACGAAGGGAAACTGGAGACCATCTACTTTCCTGAAAGCAATTCATAAATCACTTCCACTAATCCTATCTTTGCTGTCAATCTTAAGCGCGAATAGTCCTTGTTTCCTACTTTTCTTCAGTTTTAGTTAAGATAAATTAACGATTGTGGAATTAAAAGGAAGACCGAAATTAAAACCTATTAATTGCTAAATAAAATTTAAATATGAAATTGTTACCTTCGCGTTTATTTTATGCATGAAGAGATAATGTATAGAATTCGGTTTTGTCTAAACAAGGGAGAAAACCGGGTTTTTGTTAAATTTAAAGGATAAGGTAGCTGAAAGTGCTGTTATAAAGAATTTGTATTTATGTCTATATTTACGTTTAATTAACTTGTAAAATAACTTAGATTTGCTTATATATATATATATATATATATATATATATATATATATATATATATATATATA
>JAHWXV010259194.1:0-11945 GCA_024586415.1 Phrixothrix hirtus | reverse complement strand
TTTGTGCTGTCTGGCGGATATTACACTTCGGGTGTAATGCCTGGGCCATTTGTGCTATCTGGCGGATATTACACTTCGGGTGTAATGCCTGGGCCATTTGTGCTGTCTGGCGGATATTACACTTCGGTGTAATGCCTATGCCATTTGTGCTGTCTGGCGGATATTACACTTCAGGTGTAATGCCTGGGCCATTTGTGCTGTCTGGCGGATATTACATTTGTATGAGTATGGTTGAAATGCGTGGGATCTTGTGCCTCCTAGCATATTATAGTAAAATGCATTTCAACTGTATGTCTATGACGATGAGTAAGACTCAGCCATTTTCTGACCGATTACATTTAAACAGCATATGTTATTGAACCTTGTAACTGTTGCTAATGCCTACATATATATACTTCGTGCTATACTTAATGCATTGTGGAGAGTTGGCATTGCGCGTCATTCCGCACGACTGATGCCAGTTTGTTCTATGGCGGTACCAGCAAATCATGTGGTAGTCAGAATGAAGCTAAGTGTGTTGGGCCGAGAGCGTCCCAATGTCAGTATGGCCGTGTTAGCATTGAACGCGCTGAATAAATAAACATAAGCTCGTATACATTTTGATGTATTTGACAAATAGCGTAATAAACATAATTCTTCGGTCTAATGTTTTTGTTATTAATATGTTAGAGACCTTACCAGGCCAATGACATAATGACACGTCCATATCGTTATTCATAGAAAGGTGCCGGTTTAAGACGCAATTATTGTACATAATATTAATATACGTAATATAGGCACCAGAATAACTTTACGCTTTGTCGTATGCAGTCGCGTTGCTCCCTAATATTGTTTTAAAACGAGATTCTATCCGAATCTAACATACAATATTTTTAATAATTTATTAACATAATTGAAAATGTTTAATAAAATTATTGAAAAATTACTCATATGTATCGTATAAACAGGTTACAACGATGAAATTAATTTTTTTTACTATTAGGAACAAGCCTTACACATGCTTATAATATAAATAACTGCGACAATTACACAGCCACTTCGTATTTTCTCACTCGCATAGGATTGCTTCAAGGTCTAGCGTGTATTCGTTATAGATGTTGCCGTTCCAGTTCTTTGTAGAATTCAATGCTAAAAATAATTCCATCCTTGTTGCACTACATAAATGAAAGAATAGCATAATGAAATACTTTTACTGTGCCTACTTACTTCATACTATGCTGCTGTACTATGCTCATCTTTTAACAAACATAGTAATTAGGATTTCACATACATTTAAAAAGCTTTCCCCTTTTTTTCAGTGTTTTATATTGACCTACGGGGAGGGATATATGAAACATTCCTTTTTGGCAACTTATTTCATACAAGAACAACCTATAACTGTTATAAAACACTTATGAACTTTGTTAGGCAACCCAAAATGCAATAATCAAATATTAGTTAAAATTAAAATTTTTAAAAGCAATTCCTTAAGGCCCTAAAATAGTTTTATCCATATTTTTTAATAAATTACAGAAGCTTAATATTGAACTCTTTTTTTAAAATTTTAACTGAACTAATTGCATTTTGGATTATCTAATTAAGTGGATAGCACCCTTAAGCATTAGGTAAGGAACCGGATTTGTAGTTCAAGTATTGATTAAAAATGTTTTAATGAATGGTTTAAGTGACTTCTCTTGTAGTATAAGTTATTTATATCGATGGATTTCATTAGCCTGGGTGGCTTTCTTAAATAATATATATTGGATTTATGTAATATATACAGATTTAAATTAAAAATTACTTGTGATATAGTTGCTTATTTGACCAATTATTAAAAAATGATCTTCCCCAAATTAAGTTAAGTTATAGGTAAATATCAAACGTTTTATAACAAATTTTTTTAATTTAATTTTTTAGGAACACCGAATCAAAAAAAATTGTTGATGAAAATTGTGACAGCTATTATGTGGCTGTTCTTATCTGCACGTCGTATTCGTTCTTTACGTGTTGCCTGCCTTATTTAGTTTCCACACTGCATAACAAAAGTTGTTATCTCATTTATCACTGCACAACCATTCGGTTTATTTTTGGAATCCAACATAATCATTCGATCACAAACACAAATAAGATTATTTAAATATGCGTTGCTTTATACCTTACAAATGGTATATTATCAAACAAGTCAATTTAAAATTCATTTATAAATATTAAATATAAATAAATTTTTATTTAAATATGTTGCTTTCTTATTTATACTGTAGAAAATGCAATTTACTTAGAAGTAATAAATTTTTTCTTAGAGAAAATTACTTTCCATGTTTTATAAATAAAATATTATAACCGTTATTAAAAACAAATAAAATTTGTATTTATTTTAATGGATGTCCAATTTATTTGTGAACGTTATTTAATTAATAGTCTATACAAAAGCGTTTACATTCAGAACAAATATAATTGTTAAATGAACCTAGTTAAAAACAATTAATGGCAATAATTATCAAATATTCAACAAACTGAAATTTTCTTATGGTCTGCTCTTTGTTAACTACGACTAGGTAATCAAATAATACTTGATAAAGATTTAAAAAATAGAAAACTAAATAAACAGTGTTGCTGAATGTTTAATATTACTAAAGCTATACACTAATAAACTAAACATAACTTACACAACACAAAACATAATAATTTGTAATGACATCACAATATAATTGGTTACATTAAATAGTAATTACCTAACATATAAATTATCCAGAACCAAATCCGAAACCTTTATAAATCCCTTTATGAAATCCACCCCAACCTGGATTGTGGGATGAAACGTAACTTGGAGAAATACTAATAGCAGGTTTTGAAAAACCAATCCGAACACCTTTTGAAAAACCGAAACCTACATTGTAACCATTAGATTCGGCTGGAGTTAAATCTTCACCAGAGAAATCCACAAGTGAAGAATCTATAGAACCAGGAACGGGATACGTTAAAGACATTGACAGCGTAAATAGAAGCACAAGCAATGTTATCTAAAAGAAAAAAAGATTAATATTTTCACATCACACTAAATAAAAGTTTTTTATACTTTATGCATGGTGGCGAGTTCAAATTGACACTAGAATAATAAAAGTTTTTAACAATGCTGGGTTATATATATACCACTTTCTTCTTAGTTGTACCTTGCCGTGAGCTATAATACGCTAAATGAATAGTTTCACCTATTAATGTTCCAGAATTTTAAAAATTCCCTTTCGATTCAGGCTTGGAAATATTGTCGTTTACACATTCTATAACCAAGGTTTTGGTCGTATCAGTATAAGAAATTAATTCTATATTATAAAAAATACAATTAATACCATCGGCTGAAAACGAACCATAAGCTTTGCTCTCGGGTAAATTATTACAGAATTATAGAATACAGTCGCATTCAAAGTTTTTCATGAAGTCAAATTGTGCTATAAGCCTTTTTTTTTATATTAGTCCATGCCGTTTCAAGCTTATTTCGTATTGGTATATAATATAAACCACTTATCGCACAGTATACGGGGCATACACCGTATGTAGCTATTGGTCTAAAACCGCTTTCAAAAAGAAATACCTAAAAAAAATTTTGTACAATTTTTAGTTAAACCTTAAGCTACAAAACACAGCTTTTGAACATAATGTCTTTCATTGCTTAAATACGTGCGCCACCTTTTCACCTATGGCTCTCTATTTTACAACAAGTTTTCCTTCTTCAACTAAGTCTAACTTGGAAGTCTGACGGGTCTAAATCAAGTCTAAACACTGGATGGAGCATAACTAACTTCTGAATTTTTGGATTATTTCCTAAGTAGTAAACGTTATGTGGGATTTTGCATTATGATGTTATAAGGAAATGCTGTGTACGTTATGGGGATGTTTTCTTTTTCCTCACTTCTTTAGCTTTAGTACGTACTGATGACTACTTATTGGGTTCCGCGATTCAAGGGAGCAAGAAAGAATAACACACTATGGTTTTAAAATATAGTAGTTATATCTCTTGGGAGAAGTTTGCACTTTAAGCCTGATTTGGGAGTGGTGATAACATGTGATGATATTCTTTTGATTGGTGTTTAGTTTCTGGAGCATAGGTAGATACTCATGTATGTTTCATCCCCAGTTACGACATTGTTAAAAAAGCTACTCCTCGATTTTGGAATATGTTGATGAGATCAACACAAATTTCAGTACTTTTCCCTCAAATTCTTTGACTAATTGCCATGAAATCCATCTGGTATATGCTTTATAACATTCAAGGCCATATATACTTTTCTTCGCGACTTTGTGCCAACATACCAAAACACTCAAAATTTCTTTACAAATCATTGCATTGCGCCTAACCTTACTTCATTCATTCAAACAATAATTGGTCTTCCTGAGCGCGGCTTATCAAAAATATCATTTTTGCAAACTCAAAATTTATTTACCTAAAAGGCTTACATGGAAATCTGAGGTCTAACAACCTTGATTTTGCAAAACATTTGCCACTAGCATTTGTTATAATTTGCTATCCATTTTAAAATAATTTTCAAGGCCAAACAAGATGACAGTTTAAATCACATTGCCTTGCTAGATTATTTGGTTGTTGTTTAATAATGGCAAGCAATATATACCCCAAATTATTACGTTTTGCTTCAAACAAGAAGTAAGTATCTGTTTTTTTGGTTTTTATCAAATATCGAAAGCCACGGGAAAATGTTAGCTACAGAAGTAATGTTTTGTTCTAATAGAAAAAACTCCTTAAGTCACTTTTGCCTTTTTTGATATAAAATGTGGTATGCAGGTTCAATCCTTCACTAACTCATTCAATGAAATTCGATGGACGTTTTTGACGATCTTAAAAATATTTACCCGTTGCTGATTACTGTTACTTGAAGTCATTACTGTTGATGACACTTAAATGCAACTAGAAGTTTTTGAGAATTCAAACTTATAATTACACTTTTCTCTTAGTCCAGTCAAATAGTGAAAAATAGCGGGAAGTTTTGGAGAAGTTTTGAAGTTTGGCTCCTTTGTTTTTTGGGATGCTAAATACGAATTTCAACTTTATCTCGAATTTTTCCCGAAATTGAAGTTGTAAGCAAAATACTTAAATTTGGGCCTTTTTTAAATTGTCGCATATTACTTCTAAAACGTGCATTTAACGAAAAAAAGGCCTGTGCCAAAATGACGTACATAATATTTCCTATAATCTGACTATAAAGTTTTTTGTCAGACTAATGAGCAAGCCACTAGCGCTCGACAAAGAAGTTGCAATTTTACAGTTGTTCGTTACAGGCGGTTATACTCGCCGCTTATCACTTTATCACACTTTGCTGTAGGTTTCTCATATTCCAGTCTGTTTTAAAATTTCAAAATTTTTGTGACTTTATTAAATGCTGGAAAAATATATAAGCCACTCAAGAAACCAACTACACGCTGTATTTATGAAAATATATATGTGTAATGCAAATGTTTTACATGTCTTTTCATTTTAATGTATGTGTGTATTACATGTATAGCACTTATGTATTAGCCGTTTGGAAGGTTCTGTCTTAATCGAATCAATTGCCCAAGAAGATGAATAAGTGTTGTCTGTGTCATCATGTGCTTCCAAGTCAGTTTTCTCATCTAGTACAAGTATGTTGTCTTGGCCAAGCCTGCGTTTTTGCAGCCAAAGTTACCTCGACAGTTTTTCATATACTTACAAGTAGAACTATAGAGTATTATTAATACTATGGAACTATAGTTCTATTTTTCATTAATACTGGAGTGCTTTCACTCTATAAAAGTAATTAAAATAAAACTAATTAAAAATCGTGTTTAACCTTTACTTCTAAAAGAACAAGAAGCACGCAAACAACAAAAATCAAAAATAAAGCATACTCGCAACGAATTAATTGCATATACAAAATTAATATAATCAAATAAAACTTCGTAATAGTAGAACTCCTTTATAATTAATACAAAAATAATTTTTTAGCATGTATTTTTGTGTTTCAATCCTACTATATTGTAATAAACCACATCACACTTTGCTGCCATAACAACAATTGAACCTTTTTAATAAGAAAAATCTTTGTTAATGTTCTTATTGGATTACCAATTATAAGAACGAAAACGTTTTGATAAATTGTTACATTAATAAAAAGCTAGTCAATAACATTGTAGTCGTTATTTATTAATACCAGTAATAACTTAAATAACAGAATATTTCATCTTTTTGGGAAGACTACAAATCACAAATAGTTAATATTATTTCAAATTCTATAATTCATCCCTTTGGAAGAGTGTTGTCGAATTAATGACAGCCGCTTCTCCTCCCACTTTGATAGAACTTTTTATTGCAGTTAGCGGATTAACTCGGTTGTTTGCTTGAATCTGACTGAATGAAAATCACCCCCAACAATTCTAGTAATGCCAGTATAGCTAACCTTCTGGGATTTGTAGCAGTTGAGAGTTTATCCCCAACCACACCACTGCTAATTGACATGGTTTCAAGTATTTATGAGAAAGGGAATTGCTGGTAAAACCATTCGCGTCAGCATTGTTCCATTCAACTCTTGAGCTCTTCATGCCCTCATGTTGTCCTGAACTTGTGACTATTGTTCCACAGAAGTTTTCTATTTTGTCACATGCGTGTTGTAATTAGGTCATACTTATTGTTCACCTTTCCAAAATACTTTCGCGCACTCCACGACCGTAGGAGAGGCCACAACTTGCTTTCATGGTTTTCATCAGAAATTGTTCGATAGTCGTATCGGCCCTCGTGAAAGCATCTTATTCTGCAGTAATTGTTCTGTTTTTAAAAACATTAAGTATATCTTGTAAATATAAGTGACAGCACTTGGCATAATGGAAGTGACCACTGGCGTGGAAATAGGGTAGCATTTTCTAAATAGTTTCCAAATTAAGGTTCCATTTACTCATTTTGTCCAATTCAATAAATTGTTTTAAAAGAAGGGAGGGTGGATGGTATTCGTTTCGTTTCTTACAACACACACTATGAGACTGCAATGGAATGGGGAGTGGAGCTCATTTATCCTCGTCCACTTGTTGAACTGGTTGAACTACACCTAAATGGCTAAATAAGAAAAATACTACTTTTCTCTGAGCTCTAGCGGTCTGTGGAAAATTTTAACTGCTTCATTTTGATATACGACTTTTTTTTGTTAAATACATGGTTTCGAAGTAAATGCGATAATTTGAAAAAGGCCCAAATTATCCATGTTTTCTGCTTATATCTTGAATTTCTGAAAAAGTTCAAGGGGGAAAAATTAAAATTCGCATTCAGCACCTTAAGAAACAAAAGTGGTAAATTTCAAAACTTTTCCAAAACTTGCTCCTTTTAGGCACTATTTGACTAGACTATCTCTAGAACCAGTTTGGCTGTAAATGAAATTGTAATGTCCAAAATATCTAGGGTTCTTTAAATAGCTGCTCAAAGTTGTTATATAACGGAAGGATTGTTAAAATGGCCTCCATTTTCTGTAGCCATATTTAGTTGCAATTATTAGTTTCTGCTACTAGTACCTAGTCCCAGCAGAGCCGGAGAAGATTTCGAAGACTAGATTAAGGTTTTAGACTTACTGAAGGCGCCATTTTTACTCTATATATTTCAATTGTCCCTTGTTGGAACGTGCTTTTGAGTCAATGAAAACACCACTTACATATTTAAACCATTTTATTGATATAAAAGCGTAAGGGGTTTTCAATAACAAGACATGATTTTAAAACGAAATAAAACAAAAATTGTATGAGATTAAACCAGAATTGTTTTATTTTGGAGCTCAATGTATGACACGTCATTTAAGTTTCGACCATAGCTTTGTTTACAACATAAATCTAATTTTAGATGACTTTGTGTAGTACATCGGGCCTAATTTCTTGAAGACTGTGCCAGATACTTTTGTTTATCTGTATAAACAAGTGATTTTAAATAACCCCACAAAAGTAGTCTAGGGGAGTTAAAATTGCAGTTTCTTGGTGGCCAGTTAACCAGTGTAATTACATTTGTTTATTTGGTTGCCGTAATTTCAGAAACGTTTATAACTAATAGATGGCGTCTGGGAATATCAGGTGCATGGCAACGACTGTTTATTTACCCTTGTGATTTTGAAAAACCAAACAAGAAAGACGTGTTGTTGAGTGGGTAATAGTATTTAAATGTAATTCTAAATTTTTTAGGGGAATTAATTGAATAAGACGAAAAATTTGTTTGTCACCGTTTAAAAAATGAAAAAGTAAAGAGGGTTGTATAGAATTTGTTACGATTAACGATTTTTGGTGGTAATAAATCGAAGTAGAGTTAAACGAAGCTACAATGTTCTCTTTTATTGGGTTGAGCTCAATTTCACGATCGAACTAATCACTATTAAATTGTTTTTAGATTATATACGATGGTCCAGGAATCAAATGACAGTAAACAGGCATAGATGACCATGTATGGGAAGTGCATAACTCGAATAATCAAATACTGTAGGTATAAAGATCCTCAGCTATAAAGTATAGCTCGTCAAATTAGCTGTCAACGAAAAACGAACTTAGTTTGTATCCAAAACAATTTCATTCTAAGCCGACCTCCTTATATTATTATTAAAATTACAAATAATCTGGTGATATCATCCTTTCAATCTTGAAGTTAATGTCTATTTACTGTAAATTATCAATGTCATGCTGTTTCATTTATTTGAAAAATATTAAATTACTAAAAATCTATTTTAATCTTAGTAGATTGTGTAGCAAAACCTGAAATTATTAGGCTTAAGTGATAAAAATTACCTTAAGCTGATTCTTAGAACTTACTGCTTTGGTTGGCTCTAACATTGTAAATTTTTTGTTGTTATCTCAAGATACTATGATTAATTCTGTTGCAGCATTCTTCCGACAATAATTTGTATTATTGGAGTTCCTGATGCTGCAGCGTAACTAGGTACCTGGTATAGCAACTAGCTTAAAAATAAGTTATCATAAGACCATTTTATTTACTACTCATGCTATACCAGGGAATGTTTTATAAAACTTGTTAACCAACTTGTTGTTTCTTCTCTGCGCATATTTAACTAACATACTGCAACCAAAGCGAAACACCATGGTTTGGATTCACTATAATAACCCTTTGTATCTGGTCCCAGAAAAAGGCATGGCATCCTTCATTCTAAGTCAAACTAATCTGACACATCCACTCCTATAGGATCTCATGAAGCTAGTGGTAATTCTGCTTCTAATTTAAAATGGAAGTAGGATTACAACCTGCATTTTTGTGATTTTCTTTTTGTTAGTTCAGCATAAATTTATTAAATTCATGATTTGTTTTATTGCATTTACTGCGAAACATTGATTTGACAAACTCTATTTTAGTTTATAAACGAGTAGGAAACAATAATACTCCCTCGATGTTAATTAATGAAAAGATTCTATTCAGTTTCAACTCAATTTAATTTGTTGACACAATTTTACAAGAAATCTCAAAGTTTAGTTAATCCGTATTAATTTTTATATCAGGCGGAAGCTAAAAGAATTTTTGTATCAGTTAAGAATGGTGCTTTATGTTCACTTCTTAAGTGTCATAACGAAAATAACGAATTATCCATATACAGGGAATGTGAAAGTGACTACCTCCTGTCAATTACATTCATACGGTTGATATTGGCTTACTTAGCATCTCAAACCGTGTCTCTTCTTGAACAACTCCCGTTCCGCTTTAGGTAAGATTACTTACCATGTTATATACAGGATACGCCAACATCCATGCGCGGCTGCGTCTAGAAACAGGGTAGCGTTCAAATTCTTGATTTTGTCCTATTCAGTGCGATGTTCTAATGCTCTTTTCTAGGCTGGTTAGACTTTGCACACCCGCTGTTACATTGTACGTGCCGTAATGACATTTTGGTACGTGAAAGATTTAAGGCAAAAGATATTTTTTAGAATTCATTTTAATAGAATGTAACGAAATAGTTTACATGATTACTAGTCATAACATGCTAGATATGAATGTAGTTTAATTGAACCAGCCTGGTAATTTAGAATTGCTGTCGATTCATTGACATAGTGACACACGACATACGTAGCTCATTTATTTTGAACCATCTTTTCTGGAATTCCGGGGATGTGAAGCTAGTTTGAAAAGTAATTTGGTTTAATAATAAAGACAACAGTTTGAGTTTCATAGGATACTTAATTCTCAACACAAGATATGTTGATCAGCATGAAGAAAGGGACATGAATAGTTAGTTAAACACAAGATAAACATTTGGTGTGCTTAAGTTTAGAAGTTGTAAAGTATAGTAGAACTGACATAAACGTCATTATTGCTTATATAATTTCTAATTTAATAATTCACATAATAACTAGATTATAAATTCTGAACGAACTGACTAAATAGCTTAACCATTGTAAAAGGTAGTTATGAAAAGCCGAATATTAATAATAAAAAGGTGATTTCGTCAACGTAGGTTATTAAAAACTTGAAACAAGCATTTGACTATTGCAATAGTGGGATGAAGACCACGGAACACTAAAACATTTTGCTTCGGTGCATAACCGCGAACACTGTATGTAATTATAATATCTAAGATTAATATAAATTGAGAACAACCCTAATTTTTCGCAGTTCAAATTAATCCGATACTGTACTTACGATTCTTCTTTTGTTTGAGGGTTCTGATACCTTCAGTACGGGGCATCATATTAGAGGCCTAAAATGCTCACGATACTTAGACGGAAACCCGTTTAGTATACTGTCATTAGAAACTGATTATCTTATTATATTTGTATCCTACGCAGAATTGATAATTAAATAGCAAAAAAGATCAATAAAACGAATAGGAACTTCGTTTCTATTTTTTTGTCTTTTCTTAAGTAAGTTAATTTAACACTATCACGAATATTCAAGGCTAATCAACAACACCGTACAGACGGTGTGATACTACAAAGCCGTAGTAACCTGTAAAGTTTTCACTTTTGGGCGTACAGGTACAATCACCCTAAGGGTTAAATCTCCCCAAAAGTGTGACGTCCTCTTTCTTTGTAGATTTATTGCTTCTTAGGCTTCAGGATTCAGCTACATTTGTTGGTGACGGTGACCAAATTGGAAACAGATACTTAACCAAGCAATCCGAGGATAGATGCTTCTAGTACTGCGAGGACTAGGTAACTACAAGGATAGGTATATTTAGAGGAACTACAGACTCACTCCCTAGCCTCCGTTTTGCCAGAGCTAACCGTGGTATAAGAATAATTGTATATAGGTCAACGTGGCACGCTCCTTTTCGCTACTTACGCTACTTACTTGATCTTATATCATGCGTCTTGATCTTATTTCCCAAGATAAAAACAAATTTAACAGAATATATTTTGAAAGCATTGATAATGTATACAAGAAGATGGTACTGGTGGATGATGAGCTACAATATTGTTTCCACCAATAATAGACGCTCGTGCAGCGATGTATACGACTAGATGTGCGAGGGAATTATTTTGAAAGGAATGCTATGCAGTTACGTCTTTTATTTAATATAATTTTGTAATCAAGGTAGTCTCGTAATTTAATTGCCATATCTCGTATGATTAAATCTTTGACTCTTTGCGTCAACGTGCCCCACTAGTTCCAAACGTGGGGTAAGTTGACATAGCTGACGTGGTTTTCTAAATTTAAAGTATCCACTAGTTTTAATTTGAAGTGCTTATTTGAAACCACCTAAAAGTGGCTAAATAGTCCTCTTCAATTTATAGTTGAAACGTTGAAAAAAAATTCAGGAGTTGTTTCCCCTACGCATAAAGCATTCATAATATTTAACTTGGTATAATTCAATAGAGGGACCTTTAAACCTGTTTAAAATATTTTCCATTGTTAATTAAAAGTTAATAGTTACTCCAATCCCACGGGAGATCATCGTCAGAAGAAATAAATATTATAGAATTATAAAAAAAACAAATTATTATAATAAAGCATAGCAAGGGCGGGGGGGGGGGGG
>JAHWXV010259188.1:0-11364 GCA_024586415.1 Phrixothrix hirtus | reverse complement strand
CATATCGAACAAGGAAAAACGTTCTTTTGCTCGCATGTGTAGTTTTTGAAATGTTCTACCTGCAATTACAATCAATGAAAGACGTTCGAAATACTGTCCTTACAGCAGAAGCCAATTCGGAGGGTCTGCTCCCATTATAGTCCTTTAAAAACGTTAAAGGGTTGCATTGGGGACCTAGAAAATGGTTATTAATACGCATATTTGGAAAAATGTTCCAGGATGCAGCAATCACAAGCGTTTAGAATCGAGTCGTAACAAAATATTTACAAATTGGGAAATAAAGATTAGTTATTTGAGGTAAGATTTGAGAACTGAGAGTTCTAGTTTTTTTCACATTCAGTTATGACTTTTATACTATTTCCATAACTAGAATTTTAACAAATAAAGGTTTTTATCAATTTTGTATTTATTAGAAAATGAGTTGTGTATCGCTCCCTATGTGGGGACCTGTTAGTATTAAATTACCTATTTTATTTTGAAATCATTCTTATCTTAAGCTTTGAATTTCCTTTAATCCTTTATTAATGCTTTAACATTGATTTTAGTTAATAGAATGTATTTATATATTAATATAGACTTATTAATCTTATGAATTTCGTTGTTTTAATACAATTTTGGTATATAAGTTTTACCAATTATTACTTTCTAATTAATCATGTGCATTCGTAAACTTAGTTATAAAAATTTGGGTTTCGATCTCGTAATTAATAATAATTGGGGAAAACGTCACAGGTTAGCCAATTTTCTCCATAAATTGTAAATAAGAAGATCTTTTATTAACATAATTCAGTTTATACACATTGTACTAAAATTTTATACTATAAGAGGTGATGTAAATATATTCAAATCACTCATTTTCTATAAATAGCTATTCTATAGTTATTATAATTTATGGTTTCAATTATAACGAGTTACTTAAAAAACAAAATGTTGTCCCCTTATAAATATAACTAAATATTTATTTTAAAATGTCATTCGATTGCATTGAATCAAACTTTTCCACAACCTATTGAAAGTAAATGGATTGACCTTTCAATTGTCTTATAACAATAAGCAATTAATTCAAGAATATCGATTCAGAAATATATATTAATTTTAAATCAAATTTGTCAAATATAATTTAGTTATGTTACCAACATTTATTTTAGTACCCGGATCTGTGAAGCTTTAAACTGAGTATTGAATATTAATGTTAAATAGTTCCTCCCATACTGTTCTACACCTAAATATGCATGAATCTAAATAATAAAAAATAATGAGCAAAACGGTGTATTATTCTTGAATTCCTAAACACATCATTGCAGATTATTTTTAATTTAGAAGAAGAATAATGTTAACAATATTATACACATAGTAGCACGTTACAATTTACACACCTTCTGTCGTGACGACTGCAAATAGCAATTATTTCTTACATTTTAATACTGTTACGGGACTTTCTTTGAATTTGGTGAGTCTTACAGTGGTTACCTTAAGTACAAAATGTAAAATTCGTGACTTTATTTTAAATGTTTTGCAAGTTTCTTTATAATCATCACAATTCTATTATACAAATCTTTTGTTGTGAATAACAAGTGTTTCCGTTGCATCTCTGTTAATGAGATTCGACTGGAAATTGTTGCTGTTGGCATTTAAAATTACACAATAAACCGTTGAATTTTTTTAACATTTACTTTTAAAAAATTTACCTCCATCCGCAAGCGTTGTACATCAATTTTGATCATCGTGAACAATTCAGTTTTCAGCTGCATTTATTATTGCTACAAGTTACACCTGTTTTATACAAACGCCTTTAGCGAAGCACTAGGTGAACGTTTAATCAGTGTGAAGACATGCGTTGGTGTGTATATTTACAACATAAAACCTTCCAAGTGGAGCTTTTACCAAGCAAAAGGATTAGGCTGCCGGCCACTCCGTCCTGGTTATTATGACCTTCGTGGAGAAGGTTTCTTAAATTTAAGTTATATTCTTAATTTAATCAACAACAAATTTTTTTTCGATTTCTTTATCAATATTGATGATAACCTCGTCACCTTACTTAAAATTCACATCTCTATGCTGGTTTGCAGTTGATGTTATCCTTATGCAAGTGAAAGCCTGTAAATTTATTAACATATATATGGTAAAAGTGTAAATATCTATCACTCGATAATTATTACCTTTAAAACTGAAAGTAACGTA
Source organism: Phrixothrix hirtus (assembly GCA_024586415.1). NCBI lineage: Eukaryota > Metazoa > Arthropoda > Insecta > Coleoptera > Phengodidae > Phrixothrix > Phrixothrix hirtus. The sequence continues at coordinate 9,183 of JAHWXV010259188.1, read as the reverse complement.
ATTCTAATAATATGAATAATAAAATACCAGATTTGATAAACACGTTTCGTTGAGATGTGTTTGAAAGTAAACGGGGTATTGGAAAATTGCAAAAAAAGTTTTAGTTATGATTTACTTACATATCTCCGAAAAGTTTAAATTCTGCTTTTTTGAGCGGGAACCCTTTTGAGATAATATTGCCGGGATAAGACTATAGTCAGTGTTGAAAAGATACAATACCGTACCATCCAACGCTTTTATTACCGCCAAGATAACTATAAAATAATGTAGTATTCATTGAAGTCTTAATTTATTAAAATATGAGAGAAGTTCGAACATGAAGGAGACTTTTTAAAAATAACTTTACTTTAAAAATATTTTAACATCGCATGGATGCTTATCTTTCTACATACAGCGAGCGCTAAAATGGCTGATCCAATTCTGTTAGTTAATAACTTTTTATTATTTCAATTTAAAAAATAAAATACAAAATTTCCCGGAAACGCAATAAAATAACGAGAAAAATACAGTTTATTAGAATCGATACAATTCTATGCGTTCTCCCCTTAAAATTATAAAACCGGAGTGTAGTAATTAACACATTCTAAAACTTTAAGAGTGCAAAATGTACGCTAGGGCAATTAGTAATTTAGAATGCTTATAAAAATAAATCTTGGTTCATTTATTCAATAAGCATATTATAATAAATGAACCAAACGAATCTGTAAATATTAGAACTAATTAATCTAGATACAAAAGTCAAAGCATCCCAAAGTATTAAATATTAAAATAAGTTGCGAAACAATTTAATACATTCCTTTGTGTCAAATTTGTTATATTGTATGCTGTCAAAATTGTTACTCGGTATGATTAGATAAACTAAAAGCTACATCGATACTTGAATTTCGTTAGACAAAGACGAAATAGTATTAATATTCGCCGAATGTTTAAATAGACTAACTTTCGGCGTTTTTTCCGGGAGACCGAATTCATATACGCATATGCCTAGACGTCGTCTTCGTCGCCTGAGATATGGACCAAACCAGCTCAGTTCTAAAAGTTCAATACGTCTTATTGCAGGCGGAACATGGTTCACTGTTTAGCTCGGTGGAGGCGACGGCGACGAACTTTAACACTAAAGGTGCCATTAGGAAAGTCATCATGATGCCCTTTAACTTAATCAAGTACAAAATACCGCGACACCGACGCTGCAGCATATTAAATTGTTGTTGCCCATATAACGAGGCTTGTACGACACTGAGCAACGCAGCAGGTATTTTCTAGGCATCCCACCTCATGCATACGGTTCGGCCATTGTTTATCAAATCAAATCAAGTCAAAAGTCTGGACGAAAACTTTAATACGTGACGTCATATGAGCAGGTCAATATCGTTCCATGGGACGCGACACCAATCACTAAGAAAGCTGTCGCTAACTTACAATAACTACTGATGACTTTGTCCCAAAATATATATAACTTTATTGATACCTTAGTAGATATTAAGTGTACATATTTATGTAAATAGTTCTATTGTTTATCCGAATAAATTTTCTGTTAAAGGTTTTCACTTGTTATTTACGTCAGTAAGCTACTCCGAATCCTTATCTTAATAAATAAAGGGTTGCGACCATATTGAAAGTGCGAGCCGACGTCACTGGCATAACTGACGTCCACGCCAGAGCGCGAAACGCCCTGAACTTTTGCACAAATAATCAGAGGGCCTTCCTGGAAAGTTTATCGACTATCTCTCGTGGCAAAGCGACCCCGAAAAGATTATACTAATTATTTTCTTCTTACTGACGCTAGCCAATACGACCTCAATTGCAACTCGCAATCATTGTAAGCTAAGCCAAATCGTCACAACACATTCAAATGAGCAAGAATGGGAGATTTTTAATGAAATGCTGTCTGAGTCAAATAATCTCCAATAATCTCCGTTGCATTTATTTACACGTCTAATAAAATTTCACATGACCCTTTCAAGCCGTAATTTTATACATTATAATTTTATCAGAGCAAAGGACAAAACATAATTTTTATTTTTAGGCAAACTAATTTACTTACTTAATTTACATCTATAATACTCGCCAAAGAGAATCAACTTTATCTTAAGTTAGAAATTGTATTTCTAATTTATATGGGTCGCCAAGTAGTAAGCAGTTAACAACTTATCATAGATTTTAATTAAGGAAATGCATTTTAATAAAATCTATGATAAACTTTACAAAAGCGTGTTATGGATATTAGTTTACTTGAAATACATTTCAATGGACTTTAATATAAATAAATTGAAGTACTAGGTCCGTCTTTCTTTTTCCAAATATTTTTTATTTAAAATTAGTCAACATGTAAGAATGAAATATTTTTACAAATTCGTAGTAACTAAGGTTTGCTGAATGCATTATCATTTACTTAATCACGTGTAACAATGCTAATGAGTTTTAAATGGTTTCTTACGTGAACTCATTAGTTTTATTGAGTGGCACATTATCTTTTGTCTAATTTTTGATGATTTTAAAATTCATTTCTCCAAGGGAATTTAAAAATACTTTTACTTATTTGTCTCTTCAGTTAATTTGTGACTGTTTTTATGGTGCATAATATTATGAATAATTACAACTTTGTCAGGTTTTGTTGGCATCCCGCGCCAATATTTAAATTTACCGCCGTACGTTTACGGCAACTGCGTAGCTGTTAGAACTAAGAAAATAAATAGGCGCTGTCGGAATAAAAACGAAAGACGAGTTTTTCTCGGTGGCGAATAAATTAAGAAAATAAAGTGACAGTAGTAAGCGATTTTCACTCTTGTGGATTACGAATGTGAATAATTTGTAATAACCCGTCGTGAGACCACCGCGATGTGGCATTGAAACACGCGTGGGTCGTACGTTATAGAAATCGGTTGTGTATGAATGACTTTTGCAGTTTCCGGGGTGAGTGCAAGGTTTCCGCGGGAGTAAGTGTGGCGGAATCCCGGTCCCTGAGAAGCCAAATAATGAGTTTCGGGTGAACTACCTGCCTTTTTCCCACCCCGTTCGCAACTTCAGAGGACGTGTGAGTCTACCTATGCACGGAGGTTCACGGCCGGCGATTATGGTGCTTTTGGGTAAGCGGGTAGCCCTATGACGGGTCGACCAAAACAAAAGTACTTATTAGTACATTCTTTGCTTCAATATTGGTTGCTTGTAGGGACGTATTGGGTATGTTAACGTGTATCGGCGGGAATCCGGTGTAATTCATAGTCCCGACTGCGGAATATTATAGAGTCCAGATTAAACCATTTCCGTTTTGAGGGGAGCTTGTCAGAACATAATTCTTGTCGGAAATATTGATGCATACCTGTACTTACTGTGAATATAATATTTAAATAATAAGCTCATTTTATAGTAGATTGGTTAGTCTTCCCCGTAACTCTTGAATTAGGTCGCATTCAAGAGCCGGAGAAGTCTGCTTGTAACACTATGTCCTTTTGTTGTTTTCTGTGTATGATGAATAAGGCATTTCTTTAGATATAGATAAATAGCGATTCAACAATTGGACTTTCATTTTAAACTTAGAATAAGTTAAATGAGATTATTTTGTATTTCAGGGGATATGTGTTTGTTAAGGTGCCACTCCTCTATAGTCACGGGCTTAATTCATACTGATATTTGGGGCTGGGTAAGATGCAAGTCAGCGACACGCATTTATAGGCGGCGGGGCCGTTTTTCCCTGTTTCGAAGGACAGTTTGATTCATTATACGGCCAAAAATGAGCAGTGGCGCCCCCCCTTCAAACTTCAGACCTTTTGTACATAATTCCAGATTTTCTTTAGAGCGTGGACGTGCTGGTGAAATCTGTCACGGACTCCCCTCCTCTGAGAAGCTATCGGGACACCAGCATCGTCGTCGGGCGCAACGCCAGGCTCGCTTGTGACAACTTGTATAATTTATTTGGTTTTTTTGTCAGTAGTAGTTGAGATTTGTAGTATTCTTGTACAGGGTGTCTCCGAAAGGTTAATACAGATTAACTATAGAATCCTGGAATAAAACTAAGAAGATTTAACCCAACTTACTTATATCCATAATTGTATCGTTAAGTCGGTACAAGGCGTAAAAGTTTTTTGAAAAAAATTGATTTTGCTTATGAAAATTGTAGGCTTTGATTGATTTTTATAATTTCTGGTATGGCATGTTTTGTGACTATAGGTCACGTTCACAGATGATTTTGATCTTCATCGGTAAGCTGTAAGTGTATTAAATAAAAATGTCCCAATATAAATTTGGTGATAACCTTTTAGTGCCTACCCTGAGAACGCTCATTTTTTTCTAAAAAGATATTTTGTTTGTAATTTTTGATAATTCTTAAAGTTCATCCACAAAAAAATAAAATCTGATCTGAAGCTTTATACTTTTGTGCGCGTGTGCGTGCGCGTGCGTGCGCGTGCGTGCGCGTGCGTGGGTGCGTGGGTGGGTGTGTGCGTGCGTGCGTGTGTTCGTGTGTACGTGCTTGCGAGCGTGAGTGCGTGCACGCGGCCGTGCATGTGCGTGTGCGCGTGCGCGTGCGTTTGTGCGTGCGTTTTAGCGTGCGTGTGCGGTTGTGTATGTCTGTGAACACCATAGCACAAAAACCAGACGTTCTAGGAAAACAAAATTTTATATTTGAGTTTCTATCCATCGTTGCACGCGAACACAACATTTTCACTAAAATCGGACAACCGGAAGTGCCACTTTATTCTTGTCATTTTTTGGTTTTTTGAGATTTTTTCGAAATCGGCTCTAACGATTTTTTAAAATTTACTATGTTTCTTAGAAATTCAATGCCCTTTTATAGGCGGTTTTTCATAAAATTTTCCGTAAGCCGGGTAACCGGAAGTACTATGCCGTTAAGTCTGATTAAAATAACTATGAAACTAAAAACCGAAGCTACATGAAAATTTATATTTAAGGTTACAATCACCTTAGTGTGCTAAATCAAAAATTTGGTTAAAATCGAGTAACCCGAAGTACCAGCTTATTTATGTCATTTTTAAATATTTTCCGAATTCTTCGTTTTTCGAGATTTCTCAAAATCGGCTATAATGATTTTTTTCAAATTTATTGTATTTCTTAAGCATTTAAGACGCTTTTTTATAATCTAGGCGGTTACTCTGAATATTTTCTGTAAATCGAGTAACCGGAAGTACCTTCACTGTTAACTCTGCATACAGTAACTATGAAACTAAAAGCCCTAGTTAAATGAAAATTTATATTTGAGGTCATAATCAGTTTCATATGCAAAATCAAAAATTTAGTTAAAATCGAATAACCGGAAGTACCACTTTATTTCTGTCATTTTTAGATATTTTTCGAATTCTTCATTATCGCGATTTTCTTGAAATCGGCTCTAACGATATTTTAAACTTAGTATATTTCTTAGATGCTTATTTTAGTTTTATATTAACCAAGGAGTATCTCCAATAAATCTTTGTAAATCGATTAACGGGAAGTACTTGGAGTATTAGTTGTGAACAACGTATCTCAAAAAGTAATAATTATATGGAAATCAAAAACTATATTTGTTTTATATCGTCTGTACATGAGACAGCAAGAATTTAGTTAAAATCGAATGACTGGAAGTGCCACTTTATTCTTGTCATTTTAAAGTTTTTTGCGATTTTCTAGAAAACGTTTTTAACAATGTCTTTGGAACTTGCTACGGTTCTTATGTCATCGGCATCCTTTTATATGAACTTAGAGGTTTTCCTAAAAAAATGCGTTAAAGCGAGTTATCAGAGAAAATCTCCGGAATTAAGCAGGGTTTTACGTGTCCAGTAACTTAGATGGGTGACCGTTACAATTACCGTTCCCAAATAAACGTAAATAATATTTTAAATATATGTTAACATTTGAGAAGAGAAAGTCGTGTGTTGTCTCACACCAGATTTTTAAACATGAATTCTTTATTACATGTCAAAATCACATAAGTTTAGTGTGTTAAACATTAAGTAATTAGTTTCCCATCTTTTTGTTCGCCCTTTATGGTTTCTGGCTTTAGTAGAAGGTCTTTTAATATTTTGAGTTTTTTGTGTCTTGTTGAGTTTATTAATGATAACGGCTGCAACGTGTTCTTATGGTGAACAAACTGAGATGTTGCTGGTTTTCGAATTTTGTGGGGGAAATTGTCGAAAAAGCGTGAAAGTATATCGAAAAAGATTTCCAAATCTTTTGCTGCCGAATCATAAGACATTTGCAAGAATTAAGAGACGTCTTCGTATAAATGGAACATTTAAATCATTAATTGTGAATTTTGGACGCCCTTGCGTAATTCGCAATCCATAAATGGAAAAGGAAATTCTAGATACCTTCGAAGAAAATCCTCAAGTAAAGCAGTCGTGGTTTGTCTCATCAAAGGGGAGTTTCTAAAGATATAGCCCATAGAGTTATTAAAGAGCAACTTTTGCGTTCGTATCACGTTCAATGTGTGCAAGAACTTTTACCAACAGATCCCGAATCGCATCTAACATTTTGTAGATTTATTCAAGAAATAGGGGCTGAAGATATTCACTTTCATAGTAAAATTCTGTGTACTGACGAAGCGTGCTTTACAAGAACGGTATAATAAATTCACATAACGGACATGTAATCAGACCACGTTGTTTTCAGCATGAGTTTCGAACTAATGCATTGGCATGATTAATTGTTGAACATCTCATAGGTTCCGTTGTTTTGTCTCCTACGTTGAATGTGAAACGTACTTGAATTTTCTGCAGGATACATTAACGGGTTGATTAGAGGATTTGCCGTTACTACTTAGAGGTGGCATGTGGTTGTTACATGACGGATCACCTTCTCATTTTACATTGAATGTTCTGAACCAGCTACATCTCAGTTTTCTAATAAATGGAGTGGCAGAGGAGCTGACGCCACTGTAAAATGACCGCCTCGATCGCCGGATTTAAACATTTGTGATTGGTTTTTGTGGGAATAGAGAAAATGAATTTTGGGCTAGGATTCAAAACACCACAGAAGCAATCAAAAATAATTGACAAATGTTGTAAAAAATATATATAAATGTTTTGCGTAGGGTCAATCGATGCATTAAAGAAAATGAGAGCCAGTTGAACATTTTGTATAAATTAATTTAAGACCAGTTATCGGTAATAAATTTTGCATTGGATGTCTACTATTTTTATAAGCAAAATTTTCTTTTTTTTCAGAAGGCTTTCACGCCTTGTATCGACTAAACGAGATATTTTGGATATAGGTAAGTTGGGTTAAACCTGCTTATTTTTATCCTAGGATTATATAGTTCAGCTATGTCTTAATCTTGCGAAGACATCCTGTATACCTAAATCTAAATAGTGAGTTAAACGTTACTAAAATAAACAGTAATTATTAATTGGTAGAGAAAAAGCTTTGCAAAAAATTAAAAATTTAAAACTGAATAACTCAACAGGAAATGCCTCAACTAATAAACTAAAATATCTATCCTTGTTATCAATTACATATAAACTGGCTAAATCGATTTAACAATCCAATTAGCAATAAAATAAAAAACATCAAACAAGAGAAACCGATTACAAAGTAAAATTAAAAGAAGCCAAATGTTATTTAAATCAACAGAATATTCCGAAATGTGGTTTTCATTATTCCATTTTGTGTAAGCTGTTTCCCTAAGTTTTCTCTTGACATAATTTCAACATTTTTCCATAAAATATTATGAGCCGTTTCACGCCAATGTTAAGCTATTTTAGATTTTTCAATTATGTAGTTCTCAATGTATCGTTTATGTTCGTAAAACCTTATTTTGATGATCTTCCATTTTCTTCAATGTGGAATTTACTCGAGTTGAAAGAAATTTTGTAAATACATTTTTTATTTTCGTTTGCATTAAAAGGCTTAGTAATAGTTAAAATTGAGCGCAAAGAATTTTGTTAATGTTTTGAGATATACCAGTAACATATGCTAACATCATAGTGGTAACTTATAGAAGCCTCAGTATTTCTAATGTTGTCTTGATTATGATTTTCAAGTTTCAAGATAGTGTTATCTATAAGTGTACGAGGACAATTGTTTTAAAGTAAGGCTTGCTTTATAAAAATAATTTCAAAATTAAAAATATTTTTATGGAGCATATACTTTTGCCTCTACCATAAATAATTTTAATAACACCTTTCTTAACATTAAACTGTTGATTAGAATTGAAATTTAGGTATCGGTTGGTATCAGATTTATTACGAAAAACAATTATCTTATTTCTTGATTAAAACATCAACCTTTGATCTGAGTAGATTAATTACAATTTAACTGTGGTGTGGCAAACGCGATGTTTGGTTCTCTCCTTTTTTTAATTTCTCTTAGCTATATGAAATATAGAATAGAGAAAGTATTGTTTTCGTCCAAAATTTTCGATGTCAAAATTTTAGTGGAAATACACATTTGGGGCTCCCTGAGTCCGAAAAACGTGTTCTTAAAAATTGGTCTGTCTGTGTGTGTGTCTGTGTGTCTGCGTGTCTGCGTGTCTGCGTTTCTGCGTGTCTGCGTGTCTGCGTGTCTGCGTGTATGCGTGTCTGCGTGTCTGCGTGTCTGCGTGTGTGCGTGTCTGCGTGTCTGCGTGTCTGCGTGCGTGCGCGTGCGCGTGCCCGTGCGCGTGCGCGTGCGCGTGCGGGTGTATGTGCGTGTGCGTGTGCGTGTGCGTGTGCGTGTGCGTGTGCGTGTGCGTGTGCGTGTGCGTGTGCGTGTGCGTATGCGTGTGGGTGGGCGCGTGCGTGCGCGCGTGCGTGCGTGCGTGCGTGCGTACGTGCGTGTGTGGGTGTCTGTGTGTGTGAACAAATTATCTCGAAAACTAAAAGTCGTAAATAAACGAAATTTTGTATTTCAGTTTGTATCCATCCTCGCATGCGACTGCAACAATTTCACTAAAATCTAATAAGCGGAAGTGCCACTTTACTCTTGTCATTTTTGGTTTTTCGCGATTTTCTCGAAATCGGCTATAACGATTTTTTTTAATTTGCTGTATTTCTTAGTTATTTATTGCCCTTTCATATAATTAAAACAATTTCTCAAGAAAATGTCCGTAAAACGAGTAACCGGAAGTAGTCTTACCATTAACTATGACTAAAATAACTATGAAACTGAAGGTTCTAAATAAATAAAACTTTGTATATGAGATCCTAACTACCTTTGTATGCTAAATCAAGAATTTTGTTAGAATCGAATAACCGGAAGTACAGCTTTATTTCT
>JAHWXV010259175.1:0-13933 GCA_024586415.1 Phrixothrix hirtus | reverse complement strand
TAAGAAACTAATTAGTTCTTACCGTTGTATTAAAATGAACAACGCTTGTTTTTACATTACAGCAATAAAGAATATTGGACATCTCGCACCATATGTTTGTATCTTAACAAAGTCAAGGCACAAAATGTAAGATAAGGAAATATATTTTAACAAAAACGAAATTTTAAAGCGAATTTTATATTCCCAAATTCTGTCACTAGGCGGCAACACCTATCGGATAAATAAACTATATTTAATGAATTTCCGAAATTAGGTTTAATAATTAACAATAACCTTCATTCCTGAAATATTAATGTAACAAAAGGAATTATTTGCTAATTTACACATATAGACACATCAAAAACGAAATTTCGATTTCTAATATGCCCATTATATACACATTCGACCCAAACGAAATTGTATGTACCTATATATAGGGCGTACTGATATGAATACACTAAAATTAATGAAGAATAATTAAAGGTCAAAGGTGAGACCGTGACAGTATAATGAATAAAAGTTAACTACATGAATTTTTTGTTCAGGATAGAGAAATCTATTGACTTCCAAGTTTTCTCTGTTCATACTTGTTGCACCCTGCAAAAACTAAAACGAAACAGAGATAAATATATCCCTAATATGAGATTAACAAATTTAAACATAGTTGTATGTATGATTAATTTGGAACAAGAATTAGTAATATAGAGGTTTTAAATTGTAAAAACCTCCCTTATTGCCGCCGGCATGCATAATCCGCGGTGTATATGCGTTGTGTTTATTACATCGAATGATGAAGTGAGTTTTTACAGATTAAAACATCTCTACATCTATTATATTCTAAATCATGTAAATAACTAGACGTTATTAATTTCAGATATATTAAACGTTCTGCTTGTACTTAAGATTACTATAGTACAGTTAAGTGATTTTGTTTTAACTATTGTTTTCTTTTTTATGCACTCTACAAATAGGATAAAATTGAAAATAAATGCTATTCCGAAAGAACATACTTTAATAAATAATAAAGCAAGTAAAGGTTTCCTAGTAAATTACTATACAGTTAAATTCTTTTTAAATCTACTAGAAAGAAAAGAATATACAAGTTTTATCTTTTTATATAAATTTATATGTTTAATCTGGCAACAACTTTAATGATCGAACTCTAAACATTTAAAACGTATAGGGAATTCAGTGTAGTCATGTTTACCTTCCTAGTCTTTTAAAAAAATGTTTGTCGAAAATACTAGATTATCAAAATACATACGCGTGTTTTTAATTAATTAATAACAATTTGTCACTAACAACTGTAAGAGATCTCATTAAAAATTAATATCATTTTAAAGATTTTTATTTTAAAAATGTAAATTCCAGTAACTTGATTCTAATAAAACATATTATAGTTTATTTTTAACAGTAATTAGAGAAATATAATATGTAGAAAGTGTAATCAATCTTGTTTTTCGGTTATGGTATTAAATTCATATAACTACTATGAAAATGTTTGTTATATTTATTTGAATAGAAATAAATTGTGATATGAATTAAATAGTTTATTTTATTGCCGATAATTGTCATCAAGAATATGGTTATTAAAAATGTACTCTTAGAAATCGCAGCATTAAGTAAATACCCAAGTTAGGCAATAGTGATCGTTTGGTTGCCTAATTTACTATCATCAAGCATTATTGCTCACAGATTTTGTGCACATAAGTATGTATTATGAAATATTATTCACTATTTACAACTTTACTGTACAGTACATGTACATAAAAATTGAGGCAAATAAGTCTTATTTTTGACAAGCTACTAAAATGTCTATTACCTTATATAAAACTAAAGAAAATACCTAAGGTAAATCTTAATTCATAATTTAAGCAACATTAATTTCACTAGACTATTAGATAAATTGATAACAATCAAGTTGATTCAATTCAAGCACAATTACATTCTTGAGGACTTCCCAAGATGAACACTGCGTCAGCAGGACATGTAATTGGCTGTCGAGGGCTGGGATAAACAGGTCTTCTTTTAGGGAATCCCGAACTAAAGAGGCTCTAGAGAGAAAAACTAATTTACCTAAAGCTCTAAATTCGACGTTCTTCGCTATTTTTAATCCTATCAACCTCATTATTAAATTTGCAGAATTAACTTAAATAGTATACACTTTTGACTTCAAGACTAATTGAAACATTTTGTAACAAGGAAAAGACTATAAATTAGCATAAATCAATTTTAATTTAAAATAAATGTTTTATCAAATCATAACGGGTACTTACTTTTAGCAGATGTATATTCTTATACTGCAACAATCTTAAATTCAATTTAAATAAACACCGTTCCATTGCTAGATTGTTGAACAAATATAAGCGTATGCAAATTGATAAAGCAAAGTGAAATCCAGGATGTAGCTTAACAACGGATAATTTTAATAACTTCTTTCAGTGGAAAATGATACGTCATTTAATTTCAATTTTACACAGTTGACAGTTTTAACAGTTTTTAAGAAGAGGCCTGTAGAAACGAAATTAAAATACCTTGTATAGCTATTTACATATCTGGTGTCAATTAAAATCAGTTCCCTGCTATTTTTCCCACAATTTTTAATATGTTATTAAGAAATCTGGTGTATATACGACGACGAGCTGAAAAGTCTTGCCTCCAATGCAATTAATCCAGTAATATCGACATATGTACGGTATGATCAAAAAATACGGTGAATTAATTTATTACGAACGAGATAATAGGTTCACATCGTATTTGAATTAATCTTTCTCAGGGTACTCTCCTTCGCTAGGAATACACTTATTGGAATGTTGATTTCATAATTTGAAACACTTCTGGAAGGCTCTTTCGGAAGGCGCTTCAGTGGTTCCGTCGTTCCCGTCCCAATTCTGAGCATAGCAGCACGGTTTTTATTTTTAGGAAGAGCCAGAAGTCGCACTGTGCTAAATCTAGAGAGTAAGGCGGATATGGACAGACAGGAACCTTTTTTCGGCCAGAAACTAGAGGATCAGAAGCGAAGTGTGGCACTCACTCGTCTTACTTGCATATTATCGATTAAAATGCTTTGCTGGACGCGTACGAGGTACCCAATTCTTCGCCAAGCTGTCAAATAGTCAATTTTGTGTTTGAATTAATGGACATCGTAGCGCTCCTCGTCCTTGAACGACCAATTTTCGCTTTTAAATCTCTCATATTTTTTGTAAACAGCTTTCAGAGTCACCGCATTATTGCCATATACTAATTTTGATATTTCATAAACTTCTTCTGCACTTTTATGCAACTTAAAACAAAACTTAATATTAACGCGTTGTTCGAAATCCATGTTGCGCAACAGACACGGTAAACATGACCACACTCTTCCTACTTTGGAAGCTGCCTTGTTCAAACTTCACACTGTCTATCACAAAGGATCAGGCTATCTAATTGTAAATCCAAATGGCTGCATCGTCAACAGTTGCTGCTATAAAAATCGATTCACCGCATTTTTTAATCCTAGTATGTGTATATCTGGATATAACGGGATCTGTTCAGTCCAGTTGCATGGTATGTCCCCTCCATTGTACCTTGGTTGCAAACGCGTAGATACGTGCAACTACAATTCAGTGTACATCTAAATGTAAGAGCATTTAGGCTCTAGGCTTAAACAGCGTGATGTTCCTATTAATAAATCGAAATTTTGATTTGGATTTATAATTTCTTAATATTTGCATAATTTGATCCAGTTACTGTAGGTTATTTTGTCAGGTTGATAAGTAAAATTTCAATTAATTGTAAAGACATTGTGATATTCAATGTTTTATTTATTTAAAACAGTTTTGAAGATTACTAAGATCCATAATTTTTTATACTTGAATTAAAACATTAATCTTCCTCGGAAATACGTACTATTATAAACTTGTTCAATACATTACAAATTGAAAAAACAAATAGTAGTACTAATAACGAGACTTTAGGTAATACTGTTGGTAAGTATATTTTTTCATAAAAGAATATATATTTAAATTTGCAGGAAGGCGTTTGGGCAAGTAGTAATGCAGTATTGAATTATTAAAAGCTACAAGATTGCTTCAGTTGAAAGTCAGACAAATTCAAGCAACTTATGGTGATCATTATGGTGATGAAAATACAATAAGATGCTTTGCAAAGTAGTTCAAAGGTACACAAGTGGGGTAAGCGGATTTGAATGGTAAACCACAAAAAAACAAAAAGTTTTTGTTAAAATATCATGACCCTTCCACTTCGTGGTCTGCCACTTAAATTTTCTAATCCCATATTTCAATCTTTGAACCGTCCTATCTATCAAATTATTGGATTTACATGAATTCATTGATTACAGCAAACGGCTTGTATCCGTATGCGAATATTGCATTGTTTGAATCGAGCATTTGAACATCATTACACTACAATATGGATTGAGAGGCAACTTTAGATATCCTGTGTTCATAACAGAGCATAGTGGATGGGAAAACTTATACGACTGCAGTATATCGACTTTCTGCTGACAACGTCTAATGCATGCACCAAACTAAAAACAGAGCTAACGTAAAGACTTTCAGTCCGCCCTCGTATGTTACTAAAGTAGAGCGCTTCGATCTAAAACGAATGGTATGTGAACTTCAAATATAACCGAAACTAACTCAAATCTTAAGTTCCTAAAAAGTCCATCAATAATTGTGGTATCAATCCTACGAAGTATTTCCAAACATTTTAAGAGATCCAAATACTTTAAATAAGACATAAACTAAATCTTCGCCCATTTTCAAAATATTATAATTGACGTTTTATATGTATAAAGTAACTATAACGAGCTATACATGGTTGCTGTATATATTATAAGTGACACAATTTTTCATAAGACCAGGTAATAGGAGGACCGAGTAATTTTGTTTAATAAGTTTTATGACTTTTATGATTTGCATGGAAATTAAGAGCAGTCAATTTATCTTGAACTTATGTTAATTTAGTCTATCTAAGGTTACTAATGAAATTAAACTCTTAAAATAGTTTTTAGCTTTTGAGTTTACCTTTTAAAATAGCAATTTAAGCTTTACTTGCGAAACCCCGTTGTAAGTGAAAGTTGTTTACGTTCAATACGTGGTTAGTAATTTCGTAGAATTTTATTTATCCCTTCCGCTATTATCAGGACTTCTCGTTTGGGTTACCCATATACTTGTATGCAAAATAATTCTCACTATTTAGGATATTTATTGAAGAGTGTAAAGCGTTTCTTTGAGCGATCTGTACACATGAAAGTCACTAGTTTGGAGATCTGGTGAATAAGGTGGGTATGTGAGATATTCAAATTTGATACCCTAGGTAGTCTGAACTGTCAAAGGACATGGATGCGGTCGGATGTTGTCACACTATAACAATACACCTGAAGTCAGAAGTACTTGTCGTTTACTATTTATAGCAGCACAAAGTTGATTTTTCAGCAGATTTGAATAAGAAGTACTGACTACTGTCATTTCCTCCCTTTCCATGTAATGTTCCAAAATTGCTCCCTTTGAGCGTAAAATTTTTTTAATTTCGGCAATGAACTACATGGAGCCGTTCCTCGTTTGATCTTTCCATTTCTGGTTGTTGACAGTAAATCCAGGTCGCATTCTCTGTTACAGTTTTTTTCCAGAATGCATCATCTACGATGTAGAAGCAACGCGAAAGTTCTTCATAGGTATAGGCACAACGGTTTTTCAATTCAGCAGTCAAGTGACGTGACACCCATGTAGCAGAAACTTATTGAAAATCAGCACACTATGGATAATATTCTATGTTGAACCACAACTAATCTCCAAAATAATGACTATTCCGTTCAGAGTTATACACCTATTTTCCTTTACAAGCTCTTCCAGTAAGGCAATGTTTTCGTCCATCACCATGTGGTAAGCCTGTCCCAGTCAAGGGGTGTTCTCCAGCGAAGCTGCACCGGTTTTAAACTTTCTACACCAACTTTACACTTACCGCAGAGACAAACGCAAAACAACTTGCTACGCTGTCATCTTGCGATGAATTTGAGTTGGTTTGACATCTTTACTACATGAAAAGCGCATCACAGATCTCTACTCTAGCGCGGTGCATGTTGGTAGTGGGGCAGCCATCCTGTTACTGAAGCTGCTGCTTTCTTCTGTGTTGTAACATCTTTCTGCCATCTATCGGTCATTGAGTGAAACTCGAGGAACACTACTGCTACATACCATATCAATCATATAAGTAAATTTTTCGATCAAAATGTTTATTTAATATAATACTAGTTCATAAAGTTTATCTGACACTTAATTCGAAACTTTTCTGTTTTTGTGTATGCGAGCAAAATGTTTTCGAGACTGTAGTATGAACCGTATAACTGCATCGATGTTTTCAGGTGTTCGAGCACTATACGGTCTTTTCCCCCCTTCCTCGCAACAGAACCACTTTCTGTAAAGTGCGTAACCTATAAAACAGTAGATCTTCGAACATTAACTGAGGCATAAGGCGTAATTTGATAATGAGTATTGAAATCGCTTTACGCGGCAGCAACACAGTTATTGTTGTGAATGGATGCTTCGGCGTCAAACGCTCGCAGCGCGTTCGTCCACGGCATCTTGTCAACTAAACCTATCTCAAGAGAAACTTCCCTCTCTCCTGCATTTATCTATTCCAACCGCATCACTATGAGGCTCTCCTGCTCTTCACGGTCTAACCTGAAAAGTAATGACAGAGATTTACCGCACCCTGTTCATTATATTATCTGTTAATCCATACTTTCGTTTACTTAACAGGTAAAATTGTATTTGGGTCTAACTATACCATCTTATAACTAATTTCAGATATTCATGTAGTAATGAAACTATAGAGCAACGTCAGGTTAATTGCATTGCTATGTCATTTCAAAAATATTGCCACATATGATCTTACAGCAACTGTTTCGGCCACTAGTGTTGCAATAGAAACAGAACTTACCGCGTCTTAGCTTAGGTTAGTTAAATCGGAGAGGGGCTTAGATGGCTTTGTTACATTAGTTTTGGCTTTCGACCGCATTTCCCAGATAGTACCTAGAGGAAGAGAAAAAATTATGTATCTGTAAATGGCGCCAGTCCAATGTATCTTCCTATCTCGTACGTACATCCCATACGACAAAATATATGACGATTTCTAAGTCCTGGTGCAAACCTAACCTAAAGAAAAGCAAAGTTCTTGGAATAAGAGAAGAAATGCAGTTGAAGTAAAATAAGAACATCGTTTATTACCGATAACGAGTTTCGTCAATAAATAAAAAAACAGAATAAATAACAACGTTACCCAATATCTATCAATTTAATTTTTATCCCTTGCGGGACGCCAAAATGATAATTTTGGTTAGTGAAATTTTGCCTTAACGGGATCTAAGCCACCCGATATTTTATGGAGATAATAAATTATGTTACAATCAACATAAACTAAAATAAAGTAAACTTGAACATATGAAAACAAAGCACAAGCTATTTTTCTCCGTTAACGTCCATTAGAACAAGAACTAATCTGAAAGGAATAAAGTAGAAATCAAAATTACAATAAACAAAAATTGATAGTGTTATGCATACATCATCTAACAACGAATACATTACAGGAGAAGAAGCAATTGTTATTTGTTATCAATATCCCAAAATTATAACTTAGCAGGTGCTATAAATGCAAATTTCAAAGATTATATAATGTAACCAGACATAATGAAGTGAAATTTTCAAAAGTAATTTTATAATTATTAGCTTAAATAAATTTTTACCTATTTTCCTTAAATAAAATACCCTAATGTTTGTTGTAGATGCAATAAATGAATTAACTGTCGTCGAATTTTCGTTTGCAAATGAAAATTTAATGTCGCACCTCGTATATATAATTCAACTAAAATCTAAAAAACTTCAAGGTAAATTCTACTTATAATTTGTGAAAGTGAATTCCTATACAGCTTTGTGATAATAAAACTGAGCAAGAACAACTTATTTTAACTCATAAACTACTTCATTTACTTTAAATAGAATTAAATTTTACTAAAAGAAAATATTCTAATTAAATATAAGAAAAAACATTACTCAAAGTTTTATCCAAAGCAGATTTCTGAATTAATTTCTTTATGATGTTTAAATATATAAACCTTGAAGCTAATGAATTTTCATTCCAAAAGTTAACATTAAACAATACATTATTTTTAAAAGCAAAGATGTCGACTTGTAACATGATTTTGGTTATTATATAAACAGGAGTTTGAATTCTTACCATCCCATGTTGTATATGACGTACAGAGACTAACAATGGCAAACTAATCTGGACTTCGTATGTAAGAGTAGAACGTTAGCTTTCTCCTGTTCCCTTTAATAACCACATGTAAGCGTTTGTTCGGTCAGAGCCAGCCAATTTATTTCGTTTCAATGGAATTATCCATGATCAAAACGCCAAAACTAATTATTCATTAAATTGGATCTCCGTGCATGTACACTACCGACGATGATAAAATTTCCTTTTTATCCTTTAGGTGCTTATGAGGGCCATATTATTAGGTCCCACCGGATTTGCTATAGACAACGACAGGAAATTAATTACGATCTTAATTAATCTGAAATGAAACTTACTCGTGAAGATAATAATCATAAGTACGGCCGAACAATCAAAGAACCAAGGCTAACAAAGAATGTAACACTCCATTTTAAGAAATTATGGGTTGAACGTAATCGACTGCCTATAACCAATAGTAATTTAACACTGTTCTAAAATTGTACCGACGCGTAGGTATCTTTAACTTGCGGCGATTTTACCTGAGTATTCAAAGCGCAGGGGCGTACTCTGTTAGAATTTTACATCCATAATTTTACTTTATAAACAAATTTAAGTATTCTACAACCAAATACCTAACAGTTAAAAGGTGTAATTTAAATAATTTAATTTGAATTACTATAATTCACCAAAAATACCAGTAATTAAAGAAATAATGTTACAATTGTATAAGAAATTCTCAATAGGTTTTTACAGATTATGCTTTATTATAACTAGGGTTTCTTAAACTTAATAATTGAATGACACTTGGACAACTGAAATGGTGACTTTCACTTGAATATTCTGTAATACGCCACAGTGCCATTATCTTAATGTATGTCTAAGAGTACCTAGATAATGTAATTAGCAATAATTTTTCTCAGTGTAACGACTTTTCAATTAAAATTTTACCCATTTAATATTAGGAAGAAGTAGTCGTGGGGAAAGCTTCGCACGAGGCATAGATAAATCTTAGGTTATTTTGAATCATGGTGAATGCTTCTTCAATAAAGCGCTTAAACCTAACTGCGTTTTCAGTGAACAACATAATTATATATTTAAAGGTTTTTGGATATTAAACCAATTTCTAATAAAATTAAGGCGCCCAAAATAGCATAAACGTTAATGAAATTCAAGATTCTGTTTATTTGGTTTTCTTTCTATTTGAAATTCTGATGTTTCCAAAAAACTCAATTTAATGTACTATTAAAAAATAGTATTAGAATTAACTGAAATAGCGGCCGCATATCTCTTCAATGTTAAAGCATCAACCTAATTGCGCTTCTAAGTATATTTAAACATTTTCAAATACAAATACTTCAACGGATTATTTTACGTTATCATCATTACTATGTAGAGGTATTTCAATATGTACGTTTCTATAAATCTTTATCTTCAACGAGCAGTAACTGCTTCTGTGAAGCACTGCACTAATTGTAACATTTATGAATAACTGTTCCACCGACAACTGAACTAAACTATAATTTTCAAAATTTTAAAAGTGCACGTTTTTGAAAAAATAAACGTAAGAAGAATTCATTCTACTATTTATTGTTCACATATTGTTACTTACTTCCTAGACACCCTACATATTATCATATAGAGCGATTTAGACTCTATATCTTCACATTTATGATCAAATTGATCGTTGCATCAAAACACAAAGGGCGTAGTGAGGTTATTTGCTGGTATTGCTTTTCTAACAGATAGATAGCGTAATTTATAACCAACTGTTTTTAATAATAGTGATTAAACAAGTGTCAGATTTTGGTGGCATTCCGCTAATAAAGGACAAAATCTTTTAATCTTAAGTTGCCGCCGTGGATTTGTTTCTTAGAAACGGGGTTGTTGTTCACTAAAACGGAAAAAAATAAAATTTTAGAGAAAAAGTAAATAAGTTGGTTGGTTTTTGGAATCGGATAAAAACAACACGATAGACGCGTTTCCTTCACGTCCGTGTCGATCCAGAATCCAATCGTGCCAGAAGTGTGACAGAGAAACGTAATTTCCGAACGTCTGGTAGGGTTCGGTGAGATCTCAAAAGAAAGCGGGTACGCATTTTCCGACTCGTTAGGGCAATAAAAGCGGTCGTGTGTTGGCTCTGTGTTAAAAGAAAAGGTTCGGTGTGTTTAAGGACTCAGCATAGTGTTAAATGTTGGAAGACCCGACCTAAGAGATGGAATGGTATATCTCTAGGAATTAATCAGCACATTTCACGCCGTAGAAGTTTTGTTGAACGTGTGAAGTTCTCTCGCAGACGCGAGAACCCATAAGCCAACACGACGGACAATTTTGGGTAATTCAACAACGCAAAGTAAGGTACCCCCTTTTGTTACTGTTCTCTGGTTTCTTACGGTTGACCTTAGAAAGGCGTAATAACTTAAACCTTCCCGTGTGACGGGATATCAATAATACATATCTTCTGTGGAGATCGTGGACACATATTTGCGTTGACAGTGTATAAACGTAGATTACCCTACTTTTAGTGTCAGTAGATTTGCGTAGTCCTTCTTCAATCTCTTGAATAAGCCCATATTCAAGGGACGAAGAAGTTATTTTCTAACCTATCTGTAACTGTTGTTTGGGTGTGTACATTAATTAACCCCATTTTGTTGTTAATAGATGTCTTGTCATTTAATTAGGCTTTTATTTTTGACAGTACAAGAAGCTAATTAAGAATAAATTTAATTTCAGAGGATATGTACTAATTAAGACCGCGGTCAAAATGTATACTAACCCTTGGGGTCTTGACAAAAGGAACGCTGGGACAAATTAACAAAATGCCTAGGGAACTGTTTCTAACTATTTTAAGAACAGTTCCATATCTTGAGAGGTAATCCGGAGTAGTGGCGCCCTCTTTCTCTTCCCATGCCCCGATTTCTATTAGTGCTATGATGGTGCTGGTGTAAATCTTAGGATCCCCCCTTCTTCGCTGAGCCAGGGGCCTCCAGTGCTATTGTTGTGGCGCAAAGCCAAAAGCGCTCGTGACACTAGTTCAATCAGTAATGCGACATAATGATGTATTATGCACTCCAGACGAATTTTATGAATCTACGTTAACGCCACGTACACAGTGTACACAATGTACTCGTATATATACATCATAATAATAAAATATGCATTTATATTTATTTATATCACTGTATTAAAACACATTTGTTATATTATTTTTTTGTATGAATATAGCTTTCTCTTGAAAGGATCAAGGTATCTTAGCAGGCAAGTACTAATACAATTTTAACTTTTAAGGTCACTATAACTATCATCATTAGTTGTAAGTTTAGTGATTGAAAAAGGAGTTCAATTTCCCTTTTTATATAAAAAAAACGTATTTCTGAAGTTAGTGCAAAGAAAAGTTAAACCCTATTATATTAACACAAATAATTTTCAAACTAGATACTTAGCGGTTCTGCAATTATAAGAATAGACTCATTATTGAGTTAATTTAAAAATTAAAAAGTTGACATAGTTACTCAATAACTGAAAAAAACTAAGAGATTTGTACATAGCTACTTTTTAAATATTTAGAAGATAAAGAGTGCCTAGAAATTGTTTTCGTTTCTTATCTAGAGTTTTAATAAGTTGCAACTGCCTAAAAGACTCTTATGGAATACATAAAGGGTTTGAATTAAAAGCAGTATAGTTAATTATTAACATGAAATCTTAATAGTTAATTTAGATTAAAGCAACTGTACGACAGAATCTTTTAAGGAGATTAGAGGTGATGAACTCTTCTTTTCCAAATTAGATAGTTACTTTAACTGAATCATGGCGCAGTATTTTCAAAACAGTTGTAGAAAAAGTAGCAGATTTAGTAACTTTAACATTAAAGGTGATAAAAATTGAAACCTAGAAGGGGGGGGGGGATTTAAACAAAGGGAATGTTGAACGAGTAAAGCTTCACCTGGTTTTATATAACTACCAGAAAATTTCAATTACCCAATTATTGAAAATTAAAAGGGTTCTTCCTATCTTACCTTTTTGTAACTACCGATAGATTCTCTATATAAGCCACAAATTATAAGTTTAAACACGCTAAGCATTTTGACTTCGACAGTTAGTAATTTTTAAGATTAGTACAATACTCTTATGGATACTTTAAATCATTTATCAAGAAATTCGTCATTTCTATATTGAAAAATTTTGTCTGTGTTTAATCAATATCAAATATAGTACATTAGAATATCAAGTAAACATTTTAAAAACCAATAATTGCACAAATCGTGCACATTTCGAAATATCTATAAGCACTGCTATCTGAAGCCAATTTTGGAGAGATAGTTAAAGTTTTACGAATATAATATGAAAAACTAATTGTAAATTTCTGATATTAAATACACGAGATTCTGCGAATTAAACGAATTACATCAGTGGAACATGTTTTGATTTTCAAATACGTGCTGCCAATCGACATTTTTGATGCATATTTACAATGAACAAAATAAATATAAATCGATGCTTTATGTCATATTTGCTATTTATTTGACATTCGATATAATAGAATTGTAAATTGGTTTTTCAAATAATTTAAACAAGTTCGAATTTACATCAACGTAATATTTTGATTATCAATAATTTAAAATCACAATTAAATTAATTTGTGGATGAAAAACAAAAACAATGTGTTCGTTTACATAGCCGCTGTATAAATATTTACGTATGTAGAATTTTGCATTTAGCCCTTAATTTAGTTCTTATTACGTTGGCATAAAACATTGAATTCTTTTTAGTTCATTGAATATAAATTTTAATTAAATAGGTTGTTCTGTAAGTACCTTCCATTTTAGAATCTTTTACATTATGAAAGTTTCTATATGCATTTGAATTTTAAGCATAATCCTGCTTATGATGTTATTTTTATTTTATTTAACGACACTGAATCATTTAATGAACTTAAAGATGAATACTAACCAGTTAAAGATGTTTGTTAATTTTACCTTAGCTTAATTCTTAGATTGTTAAGGTACAGTTAAAACCAATACACAATAATTGTCCTACTAAAGGAGATTGAGTACTTACAAGGAGACATCCCCAATTTTCCTCTTCCAATTTTGATAAAATTTGGATACGATGTAACTAACTAAAATTTAAGAGACCGATATTTTTTTTAGCATTGGTATTCGGTTTTAAGGGATAAAAATCGCCCATGGACCACATTGACAGTTTTACGTAAAAGTAGTAGGCCGATTTTAATGAAACAAACTAAAATATTCTGCATAACGAGAAACGATAACACGATTTTTTTTCATTCTGATAGCTTGTGAGGTTAAAAGCGACCGCTGAGAAGCATTGATAGTTGCAAATGTACCCTCAACTATAAATATAAATATAAATCTGGTTATTCGTATGGAATGAAAAACCAGATCGAGAACTAAAGCGAATACTTGATAATGGCATATATGAATATGCTGAAACGTCGTCAACAAGGTTTTCATCCACTTATTATTGGCAATTCCTTCAAATAGAACCGAATTATCCAGATTTTATCAATAAAAATTTAAGAAAATTAGCTGAATTGTTAATTAAAAATTCATATCTAACTAAATTAGTAAATAACATAATTTTTAATAAAAATAGAATACAAATTAAGAATCATGAAAGAATTTCATCTAAAAATGATAATAATGTTAATTTTGGTTCTATTGTAAATATAACAAACTTAACTAACAAAATTATAAATATATTT
>JAHWXV010259131.1:0-13472 GCA_024586415.1 Phrixothrix hirtus | reverse complement strand
TCGAAACTATTTACTTAAAACTTACTTTAATTATATACAATATTTACAAGGCTTCTTCGCAGCGTCAATTTTTGATTCGCTTTTACTCCAGCTTGTTAACCACTTTTATTTGGTACACACTGTATATGAACTTGAGTCATGACTCTTGATGTAATTTAACTTATACAACGCTTGTATTTTTAATTTAGCTCTTGTTAATTATTAATTAACAATATTTGTAACTTGCTACTGCTTGGGAAATAGGTGTACACCTTTCAAAAATGTTACTTTGGTTGTATATGTAATTCTGTTACACTTGAAATGTATTTTACTTTCATTTATTCTGACTGTTGGAATTTATTTTTAATTAGAAATATTTTAATGTTAATTATTTTGAACTGTATGCATACTTTGACTTTTATAAACCTTTATTTCGCAATTATTTACACTCTGAGTGGTTATATTACATTAATACTATAATCCTTTATTCGTAGTGATTTTATATATTTAGTAATAACACAATTCAACAAAGAAAAGCATTTATTTAAACAATAAATTATAATTATACAAGTTCTTTGAACTATTTCAGATTTCAACCTTCGAATTAGTTGACGGTCGTTTTATTTTTATTCTTTAAATGCAGATGGCGTGACAATGCCCTTTATGATCAATATTTTAAACCAATTCGATCGATTTTGATTTTTACGGATATCAAAATGGCGTTCGTTACTTGTATTGTGCAGTTCGATTTGCTTATTTGCTTATTATATGTTTAACGCGGGTGAAAATTAATTTAGGTAATTCTCATTTAATGTATTATTGTTCATAATTAACCCAGGTTTGAATTGCCGGGAGGGATAGTCGACGGGTGATCTCAGGATGCCTCATCAGCCGTGTCAAGCTGGTCCAGTTTCGGAAAAAAGATCAGCGTCCAACTTCTAGGAAGGATCGAAATGTTTTCACACATTCGGGTAAGAGTTTAACATTATTAACAATCCATAATTAAATGAGAATAGTATTTGCCAAGTTTGTTAAATGAATTCGGAACTGTACAATGCAGGTTAACGACCCGGGAAATCAATACCTTTAAATGCCGCTAGATCGCTCTGATCCCCAAACGCTGGAACACTAGGATCCGTAGCAAAAGTACCGTCCCTTTGTTTTGAATTTCAATTTTATGTAATATGAACGGAATTTTACAATAATTCACAGGATTAAAATTACCACGCTTATATATGAGGTAGTTCTA
This sequence comes from Phrixothrix hirtus, assembly GCA_024586415.1. NCBI lineage: Eukaryota > Metazoa > Arthropoda > Insecta > Coleoptera > Phengodidae > Phrixothrix > Phrixothrix hirtus. The sequence goes on along the minus strand of JAHWXV010259131.1, from coordinate 12,244 downwards.
ACCTATATTCGTCGGTTTGAAATGGTTTTTACCAGCTAAGGCGGTAAAATGTTTACCAAGATCGGGCGGTAAACGTCTCTGGATAACCCGGCTTCGAACGCGTGTTTATATACTAAACGGCTATCACCAAATTCAAGGCGAAATAACTTTCTTTTAGTTTAACTTCCTGAATTAAAGTATTTTACAACAAATTAATACATCACTAAATGTGCAATTTTAACATGTGTAAAGCAGTAAAAATGATATTAAGAGAACTGTTTACATACGCCCAAAAATAACAAAAATAATTATACAGGCTTAATCACGTTAATTAACAATATTAAATGTTATGTGACATGTGGCGGATTATAATACAAATTGTTCATTGAATAAATGAGTTACACATCATTTAAAATAAAGCAACTAAATTAGTATAATTAATGTAAAATTTTCCATCAAATTTGCACACTCATAGTTTTATGTATATAAAGTTCAAACCCCTTGACCTACATAAACAAAATAACGTTGACTTGGGTCAAGAATGTTGAACTATTCAGATTAATATAACTCAATAAATTTAAAATGCATCAAATCTTAACACTAATTAATATAACGGTAAATAAATACAAATAAATGAATTAATTCGTTAATCGGTAATTATACAATAACAATTCAAAACCAAAAATAAATAAATATGGTAAACGGTTGTTACAAAGTTCGGTAAATACCTAAATGGTAATTAACAAAAATATATACAGGGTGTTTTGTTATATTATGTCTAACGAAATGATTTCAAATAAACAAAATAAATACCGTTTTAAACCGGTGAGTTTAGCCTCATAATTTACTAATTTAATTATACATAAGAGAAAAATTCACTGCAATGGTATAGGTTCATTGCAAAGGTAGTACGCCATTGGGATGATATACACATTAATCGAAAGTTCTTAAAAAATAAGTGATAGTGACAATTGAAAGTTGTGTATTGCTATCATATTATGAAAATATGCAATAAGTTAACTATTCAAACACTCTATCCTACCTTTATCAATAGAATAATCACAACGCATATTATTATTATTAGTATAAGAATGTATGTTAAGATAATCTAAAAATCGGGCATAGAACAACATACGACTTTCTCTTAAGTACATAAATATACAAATATGCAAATGTTCACAAATAATTAAAATATTATTTACGTTTATTTTGGGACAATAAATTGCTGGACACGTAAAACCCTACTTAACTCCAGAGATTTTCTCTGAAAACTCGCTTCAATACATTTTTTCAGAAAAACTTCTAAATTCACGTAAAAAGGTATTGAAGGCGTAATAACTCTAGCAAGTTTTAAAAAAATGTTAGACCTGTTACTGAGAAAATTGCAAAAAACTTAAAAATCGCAAGAATAAAGTGGAACTTCCGGTCATTAATACCTTAAGTGCTTCCGGTTACTCCATTTTCGAAAGTTTATTAAAGAAACTGCTTAGTTCATATAAAACAGAAGTAAGTAGTTAAGAGAAGTACTAAGTTTTAAACAAATAGTTATAGCTGATTTCTTGAAGATCGCGAAAAACGGACATTCTGAAAATATCTAAAAATAAGAGAAATAAAGTTGTACTTCCGGTTGCTCGATTTTAACCAAATATTTAATTTAGCGTGGGAAGGTGGCTTGAGCCTTAAATATAAATTTTCATTTATCTAGGACTTTTAGTTTCACAGTTATTTTATTCACAGTTAATGGTAAGAGTACTTCCGGTTACTCATTTATGGAAAATTTTCTAAGAAACCGTCTTAATTATATCTAAGGATATTAAATTTCTGAGAAATACAATAAATTTTAAAAAATCGTTAGAGCCGATTTCGACAAAATTGCGAAAAACCAAAAAATGACGAAAGTAAATTGATACTTCCGGATTTTCGATTTTAATGAAATTGTTGCGGTTACATATCCAGGTGGATCCAAACTTAAATATAAAATTTTGTTTATATACGACTTTTCGTTTTAGAGATTTTTTGTTCACACACGCACACGTCCACACGCGCACACGCTCACAGGCCCACACATTTACACTCCCGTATGCCTACACGCTCACATGCACACACGCACGCACACACCCACGCGTACACACACGCACAAACCAATTTTAGTATTCAGGGAACCCGAAAACGTGTATTTCAATACTTTCTCTTTTACCTATATTTCTTATAGGTAAGAGAAAATAAAATTCTAACTGCAGCCCAATTTAGTCTGATAAATGATTTTATTACAGACATTCTAATATAATTTAACATTTGTAATGCATTTAACGCGCTAAGTTCATAGCTTATTATACACTGAATCGAAAATAGCACATTAAGTTCATGTTTTGTAAAATTAAGTCCAATTTCCCCCTGTTGATGCACTTGTAACTATACTAACTCCACCAGAAGTTACAATAACTTTGATTTTGTTTTTCAAGTTTCATTATATGTTCCCATTCATTCTTTGTCAGAACAATTATTTGATGTTTTGTTGTCATTGCAAGGAATTATTGAATAATTTACGCACCCCTGCCGAATTGCAGGGTTTCAGTCAAAACTACGGTAAAGCCTATTCCATTATATCTTTGATACTGCTGAGATTGATCGCTTTCATCCAGACTGCTTTCACTATTAGAATTTAATTAGCGACACACACAATTCTACAGCAGTGTACGCATAGCCTCCTGGTGCATAAGTAAATTATTGTAATATAAGTGAATATTGAATTCCTCACAGATTCTACTGCCTTCATCAGTAACATACGTTTTTATATTTTTTGTACTCAATGGTAAAAAAATATCACAGGTCTTAGCGCTATCTATATTGCTTGCATCAACAATAACGCTAATCTCATTTTCATCAACACCTTGGCACATATCTTCAAAATAATGCTTTGATCCATAACTTGCATTGCTCTTTACCGTTAATAACTTCATCTAAACTTGTCTCATCGGATGTGACGACCGAATTCCAAAAGCATTGTTATTTCACACAGGTTTTAGCCTGTCTATTGATCCACTGATAAAGAAGTATTGGTAGTGTTATACTGTTAAGAAGCTTGATAACATCATCAATAAAAAGTAATTATTATAGTTTAGTTAATTAAATGTTAAAATTGAAATTTATCAAATTGCGATATATAACAAAGTTGCGTTGATAAATAAGAATAGATAGTGATCTACTTTTGAAACTATCATCAATCAAACTAATTATTAAGGTGTAATTAATTAAGTACTAAAATTGAAATCAATCAAATCGCGATATATAATAGTATTATATTTAATCGATCGATGGAACAAACGATTTATCAAAATATAAATAGCTAATTATCCATCATAATCAATAGCAATATAAAATATTATACAGCGGTTAAATCATAATCAAAATTGTAAAATCGACATGCCATTATATAGTCAGTTAGTTAATACATTAAACAACAATAAGGCACATGATTGAGCTAATCTATCGTGATGAATAAAACTTATATATTATTTCATAGGCAATATACGCCGATCAAATCACAAACCACAACATAAAATACTAAACAGCCATTATCCCACAATATATACATATACATCAATTAAACCTCCCCAATTAAATTCAAAATCAAAAATCACGCACGTAAGCTACAATTAATTAAGCTACACCAGTACAACCGCGATACAAGGTTGCGCTCTATAATTTCCCCTTACTACCCTCGCTCTCCCTCATACTCTTACCTAGACTTTATTTAAAATGTCTACTGTTACACTACTGATGTCTAAACTACACCTTTCTGCTTTAACACAAAGGATCAAATTCAGCATATATAAAAGGTAGAAAACACGACTACTAGCAGGTTCAGCCAGTAATGAAAAATTCTTTCTGCGGAATCCTATTCATATCTAAGAAAACTGAAACCGTGTGTTAATATATTTATTCCCCTAGGTAGGCTTTTAGCTTGAGCTGCCCACGTAGTTTCATAACTATAAACCCAGTTTTCATCGCCAGCTATCGCTTTGAACAAATATATTCTATTATTAGATTTCTGAAGCTAAAAGAGATGTTTGGAGTGTTAGAAAAAATTAAATTATGTTGACGTAATATCGTACATTCAATATCATCCGTTTACCAAAATCGTGAATGGTTTGATGACAGTTTTCACCAATTATGTGATAAATTTCTGCAATACATTTGACCCTCCAGTTACGAACATGAGCTATTGATTGTTCCTAAATAGAAAAATAACCAAATGAAAGGATTTCTTTATCGAAATGTCATGTTTGTATGAAATTATAGTTCAGACACATTTTGTTAATTTATTTAATTAATTTAAGCTTTTGATAGCGTTTTAAATATTTACAACGACTCTATCCTTTTGCCTCCTTTTCTTTTTTGTTTTAGCAGCTTTTACTTCCATTATTGAGTTTTAGATTATGCTTTGAAGCTGCAGTAATTTACGCTGCCGAAGTTTAATCGAACTGGGACATATGTAAAAACACTGAATTTAAAATTAAGACTTCAAATTTCACATTTTCAGAGAAATTAATTCCTTGAAACACCTTGTTTGATCAACTTGAATTATGAATGTGATAGAGACCAAATTTATTTACTTCTTGGTACTGTTTCAGTATCACTTTGTTGTATTTGGAATAACGCATGTATCGCTCATTAAAATATAACAACAAGATCTAATGGCCAGATTTTATCCTTCCACTCATCTTTCTATCGATTGTTTGTAAGCGCGTCTAAAAATGTTACGACATTGGTCATTCATTTGGAAACACCCGGTATATACTTCCGCGTAGTAATAATAAAATCCAATTGGTAAATTACCAGTATCAGTGTTACGTCAAAATCACAATTGAAAATTTGTAAATATTATAATTTCATTTTATTAACAATTATTAAAAAAGCTCAAAAATCCGAAGTTGCGTTTCATAAAAATGGGAGCATTTTCTCTTATAAAATATCTATTCAACAATTCCCGTATGAAAACTAACAAGTCTAAAAATAAACGTTAACCCCTCTCGTCTTCGCCCGTTAATGTCAAGGAAAAATACTTCACTTTACCAGTAGTAGAGATCGGAGAGCTAACAGGTTAAGCTGTATTTCCGTAGTACGTGTCTTGGCAATATTTAAAGAATACAGTTGAAGGGATTAAATTAGTAGTAGCTTGATACATTTCAGCCCAGGGCGAATTTTTAGTAAAGGGGTCAATTTCAATTTCCTGTCGATTTGCAACCAAAAGAGTTTAAATCCGACAAGGTTGTATGCTACATACGATAAAGAAAATATCCGAGACAGCACGTTTGTAGTCTTCAATTCATTCGGCAAGTCAGCATTCTTCAGATCACTAAGTAAGTGGAATATCCGTTATCTAAACTCCACCGATCTCCACCTCCTCGTTAAGTTATTTCGGCTGGAGGCAAATTAGTCGATCATGTAGAAATTCAAAACGAGTTCGTTAAGACTATAAATATAAAACTAACTTTTATAAATTTTTAATTGTTAATATTATTAAGGTCGTTATGGCCAACATCTTTTGTTCAGTCTAGGTTAGTTTAATTATTATGAATGCAAGGGCCTTTGATTTAGAGATAGAAAATTATTGTTCCCGTTATTCCCATTTGAGGAAAACATGTAACTTGTTAATTGTACTTCCTACTTTTTAAGTACAGATCTTATTTTATTCTATATAGACCTGTCATGATAACCTATACTTTCTTTCAGGAATTAGTTAACATTTAAGCAATCAATCAGTTTAGGTAGGTAGGTTTAGGTAGTAATCCTTCGCGATTCCACATGCTCGAAGAGGGAACCTAGCGACGTGCATAAAAAGAGCTATATTACTGTAAGTACATATCAACACAATCCTCGATCTAAAGATTTGGAGATGGGCTTCCTTGTTTTCCGGCCTTTATGATGACCGAATTTTGGACTATTATTTTTTTCCCTTATCAAGGTTAAAAACAAAGTGGCACCCTTATTTATGACCATTTCACCCCTTATTTACGACTATTTCGTGAATATTTGAACACCTATTCAAAAATTCCTATTTCTCCACTGTAGTAGCCCGAGCAAATCAGCTAATTCAGGGGAATTACTAATTTTAATAACTTCAGGGGCGTAGGGCCCTTTTGAGAACGTTTTATATTCTTATAAAATTACTTATATTAAAGTCAAATTTTACTATTACTACAGCAGGTTAACCTTCTTGTAGGTCTTTATTGTCCAAATAAATTATTTCACCAAATGGCAATCTCCGAGGTCTCAACGTTATCCATTTTATAAATTTTTGTTTAACTAATTTTAGATATAATCACATGGACGAATCTACACGGTCGCTGTCTTCCCAATAAGTTGTGGCTTCTAGAAAAAGAAAGCAAATGTGTAGTGGATGGCTTAGAAAATGCTATCTAATGAATATAAGTTGCATTTGGTTAAGAACATAAAATCTCCGAATAAGATTCTTGTGTCATCTGAGATAGTAAATATTGGTCTTCAATTCTCTAGGTTAATTCAATAATAAACCAGATCGTAAATACAAATAAAAAGATGAAAATTGTGAGATTCCTATTTATCAGCCAAAAACTATTGGCCTTTTTGCACAGTAGAATAAGTAATAAACACAAATAACAGTGACAATCGTGTGTTGAATAATACGGTTAAAAATGAAAATATAATGGGCAAACTATTGCTTCAAGAATATAAAAATTTTAATGTAATAATGCAAAGCAAAGAAGTAATAAATTTACAAACTTATCGTCAGAACTGAAGTGCCACAAAATGAAGTAGTAGTTATAATGAATTTACTCTTACAAGTGTAGCTAAATACAGATATGGAAAGTTGTAAAAAATATAGATCAAATTAATCCACTATTAAGATTACTTTGCAAAAAGATATCCTGAAATGTATTAACAATAATTATCTGACTCACAATATATAAATTGTAATAGAATATTAAACTTTGGTCGCATGAGTAGTTAACACTATTCTAAAAAAGTAGACTCAGAAATATCTTATCCCTTTTGCCTTGAGTTTTCCCGTAAAATATTTCCTGCGTCACAAATGGTATCCTAAATTATCCAGTCTTGCTATGTAGGCTGTGATTTATTATACCTTGAGTAGCACCCGTACTTGTAACTTCTGTAGAAATAGACATTAGAACCAGAGGGCATAATCGCTATTTGTATAACAATTTCTGGTGTCGAAGTTGCATGGGTGTGCTTCCCTGTCAGAAATTTATCAGACATGACGTTCCCAACGTATCATGTCGCGGTGGATGTCTAAACTAAGTCCTCAACGTAATTAGTTGATAGTACATTACGTGATCTTAAAAACATGAACCAATCGGTTCCACCCCTGATAACACCGTGTCCGAGTCCAATCTATGTTTACCGAAGTTAATAATCATAAACACCTTAGGATTGACTTTTCTAAATAAGTAAAATCGTTCCGATTAACAAAATTGTCAAATTATTAATAAATATCCGTGGCAGTTAGCTGGTATACATCAAAATGTGATTGCTGCATGATAATAAATTAATTGCAATTAGTAAAGTTACCTTAAATGAAATACTTTTATGTAAATATACTGTAAAATTGTATTGCTACCTGAAAATTGGCCTTTCACTTTTCATATATAAACAAAAGCAATAAAGTAAATTGTTTAAGACCTGCATAAATAAAACGAAACCGTTTGTTCCTGAACTAAACTATTGTAAGTCAGTTTGAAGGTTGAATAAAATATATGAGAGCTATTCGTTTTTCAATCTTCGTTAGGTTGAGAAATCAAAATACGAGTGGTGGTTGAACATATTTTTTTATAACTGTTAGATACATAAATGTACTACCTTTCGACATAGTTGTCTCGGCGGTTGAGGCACCAGCATTGCTACACCTTTTTCATAGAAGTTATGATAACGGTATAGCAAACTCCATCTGATCCCACCCTATGAGAGACCTTGAAATCCATCCTGAAAAACAAGTAATTAAATTTTGCCCATAATTTTCCAAAAATAAACAATAAATTACTTGGATAGGAGTTCTAATTACCAAAATAACACACAATTTAGTAGAAAATAATTAAATAATTAAAAGATGGAAGAATTTGGAAAGGTTCCGTCGGTACACGGCCTCGGTTGCGCAATAACACAGCGGCTATCTCATACAGAGCCCAACTATTAAAACGCCCGGCTTCCATAATATCTGCACACTCTAAAATTATAATCCTTGCTGAAAAAATAACCAATGAATCAAACACTTGCAAAGTTATACTAAATGATGAATGTAAATAATAGATATTATGCTTCAAGCAATGATAATAAATTGTATTAAACGATTAAAGTAAATAATATGCATTATACTTCAACAATGAAAATAAACGGTCTGTAATTTTTCAATGGAAATAACTAAAAAGTTTATTTTCTTGAATTCAAAATCGTTATATGTATTGAATAATAAAATAAACGGTGCAACGTACAACGATACAATTGAAACCTCTATAACCAGACGCACCCACCAATGAGTGGTACTTCTAGTTCAAAACTGATATTAAGTATTTAGTTAAGCATTTGTTTGAAAAATCAAAATATGTATATTCAAATTAATGAATTAGTACGTTAAAGCGTTATAGATTATCCTTTGGTAGATTGAGTACTTACTCTTTAAAAATTAATTAATTTATTTTAATTAAAATGGTAACCGGTTGTAGTTTTCGATAACCAACGCAATTTTAAAGTATTTGTTATCATCCTAAGTAACAAAGATACTTTTTACAGAACAGTAGTTTTATAGTTCTGTTATTTTTACCAGAAAGTTTGAATTTAAATTCATTATTAATTTTATTTATTTTGTAGGTCCCCACCAGGTGACAATTCAATTCCAATAAATAAATATATTGAGAAAACAAAATATCAATTAGTATATTACAAATTTATACCCACAAATATTACCTAAGAATTAATTGCAAAGACCATTTTCGAAACTACCTCGGATGCAGGCCAAATGAATGTAAACAACGTGGTTTAATTACTGCTCCGCATTTGATATAATTTATTAGTCGTAAAAGAATTTTAAATTTATATATTTAAATATGTTGAATGTTTAGGAAGTTTGAAATTTTTTTATCATTTGATTTTATATGTTGTAATAAAATCTCACTTACTTTATTGCTTGTTTATATTATTTTCGTAAATAATATGTACTGCAAATTTATTGTAGCAGTTTGAATATTTTTCGTCCTAAACCACATATGCTGTAGGTACTCGAGCTATTTGTGTTGAAAACCTTTGAGCTCATGGTTTCCAAGTTGGCTAAAATCCTCTGCTTGCGGGTCGATTTACAATCACGTTAACACGCAGTACACTCCCGGACTGTTTTAATTTTAATTTAAAAGTTCGCTTTAGTAATCATTTTAAAGATTTGATTCGGTAGCGGACTTGATTTTAGAATCTTTATTTATGTTCTGTGTGAATACTTAATCTATTTCAATCGTCTGATTTACATTGCGAAGTAACGTTGATCTTTCCGCTGATGCTCGCGGTACGTTATACTAGCAGTTCACGAAAAAGATGTTGAGTTTTGTCCTCGAGGGTTTTTATTAATTTTTTGCTACTTCTTTTGCTCATTTGTTTGACGAATCAAGCGTCTGCATTTCAAACTAATTTTTGTTCATGACCAGTTTAAAATCGCTACGACTATCTTAACCTTATATAATTTTCCAAGCAATGCCTTGGGTTGCGGGTAATTTAATTTTACAGCGACTTTCAAGTTTTTTATTTTTATGATTTTAAAACCCTTCTTAAATAACTTCTTTATTGGCACAAACTCGTCTTGGCACATCCGAACTTTAGTTTGTTTCACTAATTTTGAAATTTTTGTTTGTTTCGCGAGCGAAATCTTTACACTTGCTCAAAGTTATTATTTCCCAAACTATCCTTTTTTTATTACTAATGCTATACACTATTTAAGCTACACAATTTTTAGAAAAACGAAATAAGTGTAAATTTATTTAATTTTTCTATTGTTGAATCTTACGTGATTTGAATTAATTCACGAGGAGTTCAACAGTGTTCTCTTTTCTTTTACCTTTAGATAAATCTTTTAGTTGACATAATAAATTCTAAAGTTATGACATTTTTAAAAAAATTATGATAATTTGATAACTTGTATAAAATAAAGTTTATTAAAAGCTACACTGGTAACGAAAAATATTTAGAGTAGGAAATATACGTTGTTTGCGACTTTTAATATAAAAGCTTCTAATTTTAAATTTCACACGCACCCGTGAAAAAGTATGTTAAAGCAATTTCCTTGAATTTAAATTCTTTAAAGAACTTCTAGGTATGTGAATTTACTTCCAACTTCGAAGCAGTAATTCAATTAGGACAGACGAAAAATTGCCGAATCTACATACACATTTCCATATTTGATTTCGATTTATGATGAAAATGTACGCATGTTTTCGCATTAAAATTTTATTATTGAAGTATTGTTTATAAAACTTAGTATATGCTAAAGTCCTTTTCTATGATAAAATTGCAACAATCATAAAAGTGACAGCACAATCATCTGTTTAATGTTTACTATCTTGGCTGTGCAAATAACGTTTTAAAACAAATGCGTTTAACTTTTACAAGATTCAAACGGATTAACAGGTATGAAGGATTTCACTAAAGAAATTCTTGTCAGATTCTTCTGTGGTTGAACAAATAATTCTCTACATAGTTGACCTTTTACAATGTTTTGTGACCTTACTTTCAATCTTACATTCGTTTTTTCCAATTACATTTATTTATAAATTCTGTTGGTATAATACTATGTAAAGAATAATTCCTTCAAAAAAATTATATTTTAAAATATATTATTGAACGTAACAGTTTTGTAAAGACTAACGACTTAATTTTAGTATAACTTAGTTAAAAGTAAGCTAAACTCACGGTAAAACATCTACTCGTGCTATCAGTGTGCCGCCAGTAATTCAGAAAAGAATTCAAACAGTATTTAGGGTATAATTACAATTTACCCAATAGGCAACAACTGCTGTATATCCTATCCAATTGAGACAAACATTACTAAACAAACTTAGTAGGTAAATAATTTTCTATCGTTCAAGAAAATCGATACCTACTCTTTAGCAACACCGCCTCTACTTAAAGTAATTTAAAGTATAATTCAATCTGTAATCTATATTTTAGCTTATGCAGTGACTATCGATTTATTTTATTCATAAATTTGTAAACATAGCTTTGGTAAATAGCCTATAAATGTCTTCGGATCCATAATTCCGGAGAGTGGGTCGTAAGTATGTCCGATCACTAACTTCGTTAATAAATATCAAGCTACTAGCAAATTTATATTAGGAAAGAGAACCGGTTGGTTTGTTGCAGAAACTATACTAAAAAATAAAGCACGTATTAAAATTGAAATACACATTACCTGTTAACAGATTTATTACAGGTGTCAATAGAAATGCATTTGAAATAAAAAATCACGCGCTATTATTTCTTTTATGTACAATAAGTTATAACTATGACATACATGATCGTGTATAACTGATATTTTTAGTCCGTGTGTTATGCAACGTATTGCAGCGAAACATTGATTTAACTAAGTTAGCGTAAACTAAGCATAATTATTGATAAACAAACGTTAAAATTTAGGAAAATTAAGCATATGAGAAACTATGCTATGTAAATGAGTACTATAAGAGAAAATTTAAATATAACTTCAATGTTAAAGCTTTGGTAAACTTCTCGAGAAAGTTGCTAGAGACATCTTAAATTAAACAAAAATCAATATATCCCAATGAATTTAATAAAAATAGTTTATTAGTTACGTGTTGACAAAATGTATAACATATATCAACATTTCATACTTAAAAAAAATTAAGAAGGGAATCCTTCGCTTTATAAGAAAGTGTAAAACAAAGTAACAGTATTGCAATTTAAACAGATTAACTAATGCACTGCAAATGTAGGTAAAACTATTGAAATGATGACACGGCATGACATTTTACGTTGTAAGAATTGGTGTTAAACAAGGATCCACCCTGATGGTAATGACCAATAATTTTCCCAGAAATTTCCCCCTTGTTGAGGTCGTGATAAACGAACAAAGAAAATATAAGGCACTTACAGCAGAATGATTATTTCGTATTCGAGAAGTGGACCAATCCTCTATTTTTAGGAACGATAACCCCTTTTACAGGTGGAATGCTACATACGGATAATGGCGGCCATTTCGTTTAAGAAAACA
>JAHWXV010259123.1:0-18194 GCA_024586415.1 Phrixothrix hirtus | reverse complement strand
GATAATTTTTGAAACTTCCGAGTACATAAAAAGTACATATTTTGGAAGAAAGTGGTACATATTTACATAATAAATTACCTATGTATGAGTATCGACGCTGAAATATACATAAGCTTGTTAATAAGGCAGTATTACTTGTGATACTGGTGAAATAAATTTTGTGTCAATAAAGTCAGTTTTAAGTATACGTATTTTGTACAGTGTGTGGATAGAATTTTTAATAAAACTGCCTGACAGAAAAATTATTCTCTTGGCTGTTGACGTTAAAATTGATTGTTCGAGATTTTTTCAGCCTGACCCAGAGATGGCGCAAGTAGGACCATATGCCTATGATATTAATTTGTCAAGTAAAATCCGATAGATAACGTCCTGCAAAGTTTCAGGATCGTACATTCACTTGTTCGTGTGTGGCCAGCGAGTGAAGACAGCAAATTGTGAAACTGTCTGCAAAATGGATAAAATTGTAGTGCGAACTGTAATAAAATACTTTGTTTTGAAACGTTTTACCCCGACAGACATTTAAAAAGAGTTATTTCCACTTCATTTTCGACTATGAAAAAGTGGGCTGCAGAACCTAAAAGAGGTCATACGTCAATTCTAGATGATGAACGCTCGGGACGTCCAGAAACCTCTACGTCCAATGAAACTGTCACAAAAATCCACAATGATGTGTTATATGATCGCCGATTAAAGGTACGCGCCATTACTGGCATTGCAAATATATCAATAGACCGTTTTCACTACATTTTACTTAATGTTCTGGGTATGAAAGAGCTTTCTGCTAGATGGATGCCGCGTTTGCTGACAGTCGAACAGAAAGGCATGCTAATGAAAATGGTTTAAACTTATTTAAACGCGATTCTGCTGAGTTTCTTCGACGTTTTATGACTGTAGATGAAACATGGAATCAATTATATGCCAGAAACAAACCAGCAGTCCAAATAGTGGGTGGCACCAGGTGAAAGTGCGCTAAAAAATGCGAGAACAGTTCCATCTGCGGGCAAAGTCACGGCCACGGTTTTCTGAGATTTTCGTGGTGTGGTGCTTATAAACTACTTGAAAAAAGACAGGACTATCACCGGGGAATATTACGCTGCACTACTGGACCAGGATAAATGTCCACATCTGACAAAAAATGATGTGCTTTTTCACCACATTAATGCGCCTGCGCGCACTTCTGCGCTTGTTGCAAAACTTCATAACCTATGCTTCGAATTACTTCCCCTTATTCGCCGGATTTGGCTTCTGGCGATTACGTTCTCTTCCCAAACCTGAAGAAAAAGCTCGTTGAGCGTAGATTCACGTCAAATGATGAAGCCAAATCTGCGACAAGAATTCGATAAAACTTATTATTCTGATGGTATTAAAAAGCTGGAATGTCGTAGGTCTAAATGTATTAAATTTCAAGGTGATTATGTTGAAAATAAAAAATAAAAATCTTAAAAATCTTGTGTCTTCGTTGTCAGGTCGAGAATTTTCCGAACAACCCTCGTGTTTCTCGCACTTCTAATGAGCATGTTCACATTTATATTACTTCACGTTTTTGCACAGGGTGTCGCCAATTAGCATTATACCTTGACGCCTAAATTGGTAATTTCACTTAACATAGGTTTTCGAACGTGCGCATTGTTTGGGCAGCTCCATGTTTCACATCATTAAAGATAAAGGTTTTCTTAGGCAACACGCTTTAAGAAATAGGACAACTACTAATTCTATGTTGAAAACCGAACCGGAAGCAACGCGCAATGTTGCAGTTTTTGCTAGTACAATCAGAAGATGCCTAGTGAGGCTAGACTTGAGAATATAAGACCAGCCACTGCACCATTGCTTGCCAGAGAAAACAGAGTTGCCAGGTTACAATTTGCCAAGACCCATCGAATTTTTACTGTTGATAACTACTAGAAGCAGGTTTTATTCACAAATGAGGGTTACTCTAAAATATCCCGATGCTTATGAGCGAATCTGGCGAAGACCAGGACAGAGATTTGCTGAATGCAATATTTCTACAAGGCTTCCATTTGATGGTTGGCCAGTTTATGTTCTGGAGTGGTATCTACTTAGATGCTCGTACAGAGTTCATTCTTTTTCGTACGAGCGTCATGAATGTTAATTACTACATTTAGAACTTTGATATAGAACTTGTGCCTTTTGACCCGTTTATAAAAGACAATTTCGTATTCGTGCAGGACAACACCCGCACACACGTGGCTGTAGAAGTACCGGATTATATTAATCATGTTCAAATACCGTTTATGCTTTGACTACCGAAGATCCCAACCCTTATCCAATTGAGCATCAATGGGATGCTCTTAAAATAAATATACTTGCACCTAGGCATTTGAGGGAACTTGAAAATGACCTAGTCACAGAGTGGGACAATATTTCTTAAGATGTCATTCAAAATTTAATTACAACCATCCCTAGGCGCATAAATGCAATAATCCGAATTAGAGGAGGCAACATACGCCATTAATTAAAGTGAAGTATTTTATTAATTTGTTTCATCATGTAACTATTTCAACAATTTCGCAATAAATTTTGAACACGAGTTTAGTTTCAATGTAATAACATTGTATCCCAACAAATTGATTCCGAAGTGTCAGAAAATGTTGTTTCCAACGTTTTACTTAGCCAGTGTTCATAGAGAATTATTAAATTTGATTTCTTATAATACTTTGCTGATGTAATATAATTGTTGCGTCAATTTTGTCTAGTCTATACGCTACACTTCGTTTCTAGTAAAAACGAATAGTAGTGGTGTGATGGCGTACGGTCCAATGCTTCATTATGACTTAAAAGTCGTTTAGCGAGTTTTTTCGCTGTTACTTCACTAGTTTACTAGTTACCAGTAAACTTTCTTCGTGTAAACGACCATTTAGTCCTCGAATTTGCTACTTCTAACTAGCGACTCTCAAATCATCGCGTACGTGCTAAGCTCAATCTTTAAAAAATTTTGCTTATCCTGGATTTGATATTTTGTCTTTTTTTTTATTTTCTCAGTATGTATTATGAGTAATTGAAGGTGAACAGTTAATTTTGATTTGTAATTACATCTTCTAAATAATCTGTTGTCATAGATATAATATTTGCAGACATTTTAAATTCATAATAGACATCAAATTTATTATCCAAAACTTCAAATATTTATTACTTTTTCAATTCACAGAATTTAAATAAAGTAAAAATTGTAAGAATGAAGTTGATTGTCATGCACTTTCGAATGTTTAGTATGCTATTTTCTAAAAGATTTTTAGCGTTTTCTACTTCGACGAAACAAATTTATCATCTACTGCTTCAGTACCTTAGAATTCCATTCCAGATAATAAGGACCATTAACCATTATTAAGGCTTGGGTTCCGACATCATTTTATACATAGTTTCACAGCCTATCTAATTTACTTGAAATCTCGAAAAATTCATATTTTTACATAAAACAAAAGGTTGGTATGTAAAGTATTACAGTCGAGGTTTATCGTAAAACTATTTTTAAAAATCACTTTGTGGTATAAATACAGGGTGTTTCAGATAATATGACATTCCTTTTATGGGCTGTAAGTAGATCCTACAAACACCCCAATAAACGTAAAATTAAAAGTAATACGAATACAAAAAAGTCATTTTTTTCCTAATTATGTACAACGAGCCGCCTATGTTTGCATTCAGGCTGAAGCTGTTAAATCATTCATAAAATTATAATTGACCTGCCTAACAATATCAAGTTACAGTGGCATGCGCTTTTACAGCTGTAGCAGCATATTTCGATTTGTTTATTATAATAAATAAAGGATAAGGGGATTGCCTTTTTACACAATTGAAAGAATTTAGAAATAATGTATACAATTTAAAGAAGTTATTTATTAATAACTGGTAATAATAATAATAATAGAGTTTAGTCATGGATCGTACTAAGAAAATGTGTTTAATTGTAAAGACAACTTATGTAATTATTTATTGACATTTTTTAATTATACACCTAAAAATCGATTTTTATTTCTGAAATTGGCTGACTTCATGCTTGACATAAATAAAAATACTTTAAACTCTTTGACACCTTTTAGATTTCTCTAGTTGGCTTTGTAACGCTATTCAGAGGAATGGCACATTAATTTGCCCAATTCAACGAATAATCAAAGATTATTGTATACGCTGTTTCAAAAGCAACTTTAAAAAAGTGATATTAGAGGAATATTGTAATTGTTGATATCTTTAAAACAATCTTATCGATCAGACTTAATATAATTAATTACCTTACATTTTAAAAGTTCCAAAACACTTTTCCCTAACATTTTCTTCGGATACATAATTAATTACATAAATGGCCAATTAGATTGTCTTCGAAACGACAAATAATTAAAAATGTTAAAGTATGTTAATTCTCTTGTAGATTTATTTCTCTTAATCTAATTTTCATTTTACAGTTTTTAAGTCCATATTAATTGAATCATACTTCTGTAAGTGCTTCATTATTTATAGACCTGTGCACAATTTTATTAACATAAATTAAGTCCATATTAATTGAATCATACCTCTGTAAGTGCTTCATTATTTATAGACCTGTGCACAATTTTATGAACATAAAAGCACTAATCAGTTAAACACGGGTGTAGATAGGCACAATTTGCGATTTAGTTTATATTATTAAAATACTGGTTAGACAACGAAACGCATCTAGTAACTGACGTAAATTGGCAAAATTTCGTTTACCAAGATATCGGTCACTGACATTTGCAAAGGTGTATTATTTTACAGTCTTTGTTTTTATGCGTCTACTTCGAAAGTTAAAATAAACACGTACAATTCCGCTCTACTACGGAAATGTTTATTTAGTAAGAAACATTTACCCGATGATATTTGTATATTTGAAAGCATGTGCATAGTCGTCATTATTAAAAAAAAGGAATTTTTAGTATTCGTATTGCTTTTAATTTTACGCTTATTGGGGTGTCTGTAGGGCCTGCTGTCGTCTCTTAAAAGGAATGTCACATTATCTGAAACACCCTGTATATTTAAAAAATTATTAATTATCAGTGATTATAAGTACATTTTTGATATAATTAAATGACAAAAACAAAGAATGAAGACCATGCAAATGGCATACTATTAGTTTTACGGCAATGCTAATACATTCAAGGATAATACTAATTTTTTGAAATTAATCTAAAGCAATACATTTTGCCGATTTCAAGTAAATTGTGCAGACTAGAATTCGAAAATACATAAAAAGAACTCAATTTTTAAAAGTAAAATTATTTATTTAAACCATCTGTATTAACTTTACACTGTAGCTATTAACCACCACATGCTAGTGTTTTCTTAATATGTTCTTTTATACAAACTTATTTTTCTATGTAATCCCAGCCTTAATATAAGATCACCGGAACTCAATATTTACTAGTTTTAAGGAACAGCGTATCTATAAAATTTGTTTCTTAAAGTTTCCCATGTCATTCTTCTCCATGACAACGGAAAAATATCAGAGGAAATCAGTCCATACTACTTGATACTCCACTCCTACTTGGCTTTTGAGATCAATCAATATTTATTTATCTGAAAATCTCCATAATGATTTTGCTGAAAATGGAATCAAACTTTCATAATTCTTCTTTACAGCATTTTTCATTTGTGCTTTTCAAAATTGAACAAATATTAAAGACGCCTTATCTGATACAAATGTTAATTTTTTGCAGCTCATTTAAATATTAAAATTAGTTAATAATTTTAAAAAGAAAAAAAAAGAAGTCTAGAGAAAAGATTATCAAAAAGAAAAGGTGAACATGTTTGAAATTCAAATAATGCAAATTTTGGCGGTAAAATGTTTATGTAGATGTAAGGGTGAGTTATAGAATGTCAGTTTTGTGAAATTGACTAGTTACACAAAAACTGTGAGTTTGTTTATCTTGAAACGATGCGCACAGGTATTTGTATAGAGATAAATTGCCATGTCGACTGAAGAGTTCGTATCATACAAATAAATAATAAATGTGTTGAAAATTCTCTAAAAGGCATGTAACATGTGGGCGAATAGTTTGCAATCGATTAAAGCGGCCCAACGGGTTTCTCCTGCGCCACTGAGATTGTTCGAATAAATAAAAAGATTGATGCTGGCGAATAAACAACAGAAAACACCTGATAAGATTATATACATTGATATGGGTTAAAACTGGTTACACATACATCAACAGTAAAAAAGCATAAATAACGATGGAGGTGACGCCGATTTATGTTGAATGAACGTGCCGTGAGAGGCGTTGAATGACATGGTAATGATGAGATAAATGGGTTAAGGGAAAACTGCAGATTGATTATACATATGCTCGATATACATATAGATCACTCCCGGTTATGCAAAGGAAACAAGTTAACTTATCCAGCGTAATTTTTAAGAAATAAGCTAGTATAACCAGAATTTTTTTAATTTGGTCGCAGCAAAAGTCCATTGCCAGTTTCAGGCGTAGATCGCTCGCAACAGATGCATTGGCGGCTCTGTACCTAAAATTAATTTAGGGAAACTTGATTTGATTTATGTTTTCTCTTATTTAAACTATAGGATGTGTTTAAAAACAAATTAATCAAGTTTGTTAAAAGTGCAATTATTGAATACAGTAATTAATTCTTTAATAATATATTCGCAATAAAAGTTACAGAATAAATTAAATTTCTTAACATATTAAATAATATTGACTTTATTTATGTAATCTAAAATTAGTTCGACATTATTTATAGAACGGTTTTTCAAGGATTTTTATAAAGAAAAAAGTTGAGAGAATGAGGATCTTTATTTTAATGAGTAATTGATAGTTATTTTTTAGAAATAAGATTTAACAAATTCAATAAATCTTCAGGGACGCTAAAACTACTTATAGCAATTAGAATGGTTCTTCCGTTAATCTTTACATAATTCTTATATTAGCAAAATTATAACATTATTATAAAACCACCTAAGTAGATTAAATTGCTTTTTTTTGTAACTACAGGAATTTATAAAAATACAGTGTTATGAAATTAATGTCATAAATAATTGCTTTTTAAAAACCATTGAATATAATAAGACTTCATATTTAATAGAAAAAATAATTTTCAGGAATTTTCTCAGCACATCTATTACTTAATTAGTTTTGTTTAAAAAACTAACTAAAAATTTACAATACCAAATAAATCTTGGAGATTTACTTCCTTGAGATAATGTAAAGGGTATGTGTAATTCAAAAACAAATAAATTGAAAAATGTTATTTTTAACATTTCAAAATGTATTATATGACACATCAAAATTTGTGTGTATATGCCAAGGAACGCCACTGGTTTGGTTGATACTATGAATGTAAATTTTAAAAATCAAATTCTTAAATAATGTATCAGATTTTCAAAGCTTCTATTATTCCATAAATATACTTACATCAATTTTTAAAACTCAGAAAAATAAAAGTAAGCAACTTGAAGAAAAAACGTAATTATTACATTATGTATGACGAAATTTACAAGATTATCAAATGATTAATTTGTGAAGTGATAAATTATATTTAATTGCACTGAAACTACAATTAACATCTTTGTAGTACGTTTAGTATCCATGTAATTTATATAATATTTTGTAACGCTATTGTTACAGCTTTTAAAGGTTAAAAATCTAAAGCAATTGCGCCACTGATTATAACTGACGCTCTAGTTGGGGATAATTCATACAACATTAAATAAAATTAAATACAATTGTCTCGATTTCTAAAATATATTTGTTATGTACAATCTTGTAGTGTGAAAATTAATTAAATACATTTTGACAACTTTCATAAAGACAATAAAATTTAAAAACTCAAACAAAAATAGCGTAAAAATTCGTGGTTCTAATCTATAAAATTACATTAATGAAGTGAAAATAAATCATTTTGTAGAACAATATTTATCGCAATAATTGTAGAATTTCATTCTCAATTTTTGAATTATTGCTTAATATTAAAGTTACAATCCTTAAGTTAATTTTATTTTCAGAGAACAGTTCTGGTTTATTGCTAATTGATTGCTCCGTTGGTCATAATTAAAATGTAAATTATAGTATCTTAACACATTTAACGCGATTGAGTATTTTCGAAACTACGAGTGTACTTATTATTTGCTTGGCAATCTTTTAAATGGCTGGTTACGTCATTAACCATCAATACAAGGTATATCAAAAAAGACGTTTATAAGCGCACAGAAGTTCATTCAGAAAACTTTCAGAATAGTTCGCTGCTTTAATATTATAGAGCAACACTGAGATTGTGCCTTTGTACCAAATTTCGCCAACGCGAGCACCTACCAGGAGCAGAACACACTCGATCTGTTTTGGTTTGAAGGAACAAAATCTACAAGTGTTCAATGAAAATTTCACACGCTCGACAAGCGTTTAGACGGTCGTTGCATTAGTCAAGCAAGGTCAATTGCATGGCAATCACGTTCTGTAAATTTGACGCCCCTCACTATTTTCTTATCAGGTTTCATTAAAAACCATTAAAACTTCTTTACCAGCGAATCTTTCTACGCATTATCAATAGCAGTCCCATTGTGCCAAACTGACTATTGGAGGGAAAACCCGGTCATATTGTGCTATAAAATAACACCTCGATCGATTATGTAAGTCTTCTCAATTAAGTTTTGTGTATGTAAAACTGTAGTCATTTTTGGCACTCCCAGTGGAATTTTTTAAGACTAGTTTTAATACATGAGATGAATTTCATATTTGACTTATTCTTTACTTTATCATTTTTGGATTTGTCATAAAAGAATGGACAACTCCCAACGCCTACTTCTAAGGTTAGCCGGCCCTAAGCAAAACTTATCTTTTGATGCTCAATATTATGAAAGCATGTCCCGCAATGACAACATTTTAGCATAGCAAGCCCTGTGCATAAGAAGATATAAGTAGACTACAGTTGATTCTAGACTGATCGCCAATCTGTCAACAAGATATAGAAAGTTATCGCATGAATTCGGTCCACGATTAATTATTTGTGTAAATAGCGAACGTTTCAAAGAATTTTTACAGCAACGGTCACCCGAGATGGCCGAGAAAATAATGCAACATTATAATCGACTATTTGCTAGATGCATCACTGAATGCAAAAACATTTTTTTTACAAAATGCCTGTCTCAGTTTCACCAATGTCGATATTATCAAAATTCTCATCTTGTATCTACAGGATAGCCGAGCAATAATTGACACTGGATAAGAAAGAAAAAGTTTAAAGGTAAGGGGCTCAAAACAAGTCTTCCGTTGATCCAGAAATAAGATGTAAAAACTTTTTGAATGAATACGACGAGTATTTCAAGTGCATCTGTTTTAAATTTCCGGGCGCAGACATTAAAAGCTGGTATATCTAAGGGCCCTCATAGCGTCTAAAAAAAGATTACTATGAAAATCGTGGAATAATTAGGATTAGTGTGCTTTCTATCTCTGACGTGATTATGACAATTTCTTGACAGTAAAGTATGAGTTTCTAATTGAAACTATTTTTCAAAAATTGGAAGCAAACGAGTGTCAAGAGGGATTTTCTGCACATTCATCTAAACTGTTTCCTATAAAGTCGTAAAAATAGATAGAAGATAGAAATGAAGACTAAAAAAACGCTTTTACCAAGATGCTCAACGATTGAATACAGATATCAAGGCAGGTGGAACACAAACATGATGTCCAATTATTATCGGGGACCATACGGTAATGGGGTCATTTGATGAAATTATTTGTATATTTTTTTCTTTATTTGCCGTTGAACGTTACATTAATGTACAGGGTGGACCAACTTTTTAGTATTTGTTTAAACACAACTCAAACAAATAAACCTAATTTACATCATTTTATACCAGATCCAGAACAATATTTCAGAAAGTTTGATCATTGGAGATTCTAAAATATCATCAAGCACCACCAATCTTCCCAATTTATTTTTTTAGAATATTGATTTTCGCTCCCAAATTAGAATAGAAACTGGCATCTGCGATTACAATTTCTTGACTGCGGAAAACTTTTTCCGTAGTCATTACCATTTAGTGTGTGGACGAAAGTATTTATTTCATTGAATTTCTGAGTACTGATGATGTTTGGATTAAGATACCAATTAATTTTTTTGACAAAGCTGAAGTGACTTAGTGCAATTTTGCTAAACTACAGAAACGTAAGAATGACGGAAGTGGATTTTTCCAATTCAAAATATCTGTAACTATAGATGCAAAGCATAGTGCAACGGATTGTATGATGCCGCAGCTCCTTAATAATTTATTTACCTATGAATGACTTCAGAAAATTCTAATTTGTTGGATGTATACTAGATAAGATGTAATATTTTCAAATTTTGAATAAAACAAATTGCTGAATGACTATTAAAGAAAAAAATTCTGCCTAATTAGGCAGTTAAACAGCATTATACCTCAGATTAATCGTTGTCAAGTGTTGGGATTAGACATAAAATTGCGCAAATAAATTTTAATTATTTTTAAAATAGTCTAATACGCTATACAATGTTGCTTAAAAATACTACTGGTTATTTAAACCAAATATTCATTATTCTTTATGCATTCACAAAACAAAGCGAAAAATAGATCTTTTGTTCTGGTATTGCATTATTTACAACCCGCTGTGAAAACCAACTAAGTTTGCAGAGCGTTGCAATTGCTACTGTTTATTACTAATAAGTCCTGTATAAATTAGTAAAATCAACTAAAAACGCTATTTGTTATTAAATTACATTTACATTGGATACTGTTTCAAAACAATGTTTATCTTTTTGCAAATCACACAGTCGCCAAAAAGAAGCATGCGAAGAACTGCGACAAAACTTGCTATAAAGCGAGAACCCACCGACAAAGTTGTCTAATCTGACATATAACACGGTAATGTTTGCTTAAAACAAGTTTGACATCAGTGTTAATTCCACGGATACTCAGATTAAAGTTAAATTTTTAGTACCCTATATTTACATAGTAGTTTCGTATTTATTGCTCATACTTGTTATTGATTTTATTCATTTTAATTAAATGCTACAGTTTTAATTTTTGCTTTACAGCAATCATTGCAAATAGTACTTAAAAGAACTTCCATTTCAAATTTCATTAATTTTTTAATATGTGTCAATGAAATTTGAATCTTGAAAATTTCCTTTTAAATAGTCACTTTTTTGTGACACCGCATACATCATTTCTAGGACATTTCCGAATATTTCAGACGCATAATTTAGAAAATCCCAAAACCGATTCTTCGTAGAATAAATGAAAACAATAGATATTGCACATTTCGCGTTTGAGTTTTGTAAGATTAATGAAAATAATTTTTCAGTGAAATTACCGTTTATACAAACGTAAAAGTTAACGTTTATTATAATCACTAAAAGTGTTTCCCTAGTATCTATGTCAACCTTTTTCTTGAATTCACCTAATAACTTGTACCTGCGGTGGTATAATTATAAACCACCTTATATGTAAATGACGTTAAAGAACCGCATTCTCCTCTTAAAATGTCATATGTCAATCAAAGATTATTTTATGGATGCTTTTCGATTCTTTTATTTGTAATGTATTTGTTACGGCATTCTACATTGTTGGCAAAAATATATTTATTACAAACTGATGCCTGTGGTCAGTACGTGCAAAACGGTTGATTACAACTATGTAGCTATATAACAAAGAGCCTATCCTACTTGAATAGAGGCTAAACTTTAACTTATTTATAATATTTTTAATCACAAACTGTTGCATTATATTTAAATTATAATGGATTACTTTAAAGCTTAGCAAAGATCACTCCCACACTAAGATTCAGTTTAAAATAATACTACTGTTCGATTAAATTACATGTTTAAGATTATTTGTTATTACGATTTTGATTAAATAATAAACCTTTTTCCGTTTAAATATTGTAAATACATAAATAAAACAAACTATCATGAAATTATCATATCTATAATTAATTCTTCATAAGTGACCTTGCAAATTGAACATATGCTTGAACATAACAAAAACCAATTATTTACAATAAAATAGTGTTTCTACACGGAATTTCGAAGTCCAACATTGTCTGACATGTATAAACCTTATAATTGTGAAAGAAATCCACGTGATGTAAATTAGAATTCCTACATAAAAATTAATTCTCGTAAAACGTATAAATTAAAGTAATTGCTGGGATCGCGTACAATTAAATAATGGAGTCAAGGTACTACTGCATAAACATTGTTATAAAATTAGCTGATTACAGAAACCTAGGATTTTCTCACAACTTTCAGTGTTGTATTCTCGTTATGATAAAACATCTGAATTACTTTTTTATTTATTGTATTAACTTTAATCAGGCTTAACATGGAATTTTAATCCCAAGTGTGAATTTTTTTTTATTATATTCAAATAACTATGAAATTTTTATTTAAATAAATTCTTATGAATTTGTTAATAAGTATTGCGTTCAGATAAGTTAAAATAGATAATCGAAACAACATTTACAATGTTTTCAAATTTTGGGTTGGTCCTGAGTTCGAACCTTAGTCGAGACATTATTTTATGTAATATATTAATTCTATTAATTCAACAATTAATTCTCATTTAGTGATAAGTTATTTAGATAAATGATTTTTATAAAAAAGAAACTTACATTTTAAAGGATTAAAATGTATGAATTCGCTTGAAAAAAGACAAAGTGATAGAAAGTATACTAAAGTAGAAAAGAATCGCAAGAATTCTTTTGCCCTGTGCATTTATCTAAAAATTGCATTGTCCTATTCAGTAAACATCTTCTTCATAGTGAGCCTTAAATCCTGCCATGTTATCCGCTCAGTTCATATCGGCAATCGTGCAAAACTGATAGTGTATGTGCGAAAACGGCGGGCGTGCCCACCTGTTCATGATTTATTTCGGTAGTTTCTAAAGGGCCATGTCACAACAGAACGAAATCTATGGTAGCCTTTAAGCCTATCAAAAATTAAATATCAACATATATCTTTAAGCGTCGGCGAAGCCCGCTCTTTTCGCGCGTATTCTGTCTGGCACGTTCCATATGAACCGTATATGCAAAATGACCGTCAAAGAACGAAAGGTGTGATTGACTCTATATTCAATACCGCGTTTTAGGTATAAACTTCATTTTCTCTGATTTAATTAATCCCAACCTCACAATCCTTGTTAATTTTCCCATTTTTCATTTCGTAACCCACCATCATCTCTAGGTGTCCATGTATTCACTAATTCTGCGTTTTCTATTTTAGTTTTTATCTTATGTATTTGGGACCCCGTTCTCTACTCTTTTTATTTTCTACAAAATCTGATACGTATATATGAATGCTAAAATTCCATTTCATGTCTACAATTATAATTTCAACAATCAGATCAAGTAAAAAAACTTTATGTAATACAGAATTTCAATATATATTTTTTTTATAATTAATCAATATTAAAGAGGCAAATTTAAAAATGTATTTTAAAAATAATTGTTCAAGTTTTTGTGCGAATAACAGCTAAACAGCTGAATTCTCCTGTAGGAAAGCATGGTGAACTGAATATGTAGGTACGTAAAGTAGTCAAATGCAGATCAAATTTTTATGCGATAATTTTCCAAACCGTTTTTAGAAATTTGATTAAAATTTTGTACAAATGTGTATTTTAAACACCGTATACATATCGTCTCTTATTTCGCGGACACTCTGTATACGATATATTTACGATGTCAATATTCATTAGAAATGTCGACCCTTTATTAATTAAATAATTGCTGTTATTAATTGATTGACTCATTAATTTATTATTGTTGGACCTCTAAAATCGATAATAATTCGAAACTAAGAGTTAATCCGTTAATTAGATAGCAGATTAAAATTAATTGCTTAATTCATCACATAATTAAATGAACCAGCAATTATTAATTAATTTCTTTACGCATGGAACAACTAACTTTTTATTTATTTGTTAAATTAACGATAATGGATTGGCTGTGTGTATTAGATTTACTTAAATTTTTACCCATTGCTTCATTAGTTTCGTAAATTTACTAGACGCCCCTCTCCTTCAGGAAAAACAAAATTTTTGATAAACAGCATTTCTTATTTAACAATATTAATGATAAGTTTGGAATTGTATAAAGGGTGTAACTATCTCTTTTGTGAAACCTTGGGATGGTAGCTTGCCATAAATGCGAAATTTAATTTTTGTTTATATCCTAAAAAATAATGAAAATAAGGATGAAATATTTTAGTATTCGCTGATTTTTCCGAAAAACATACAAAGGATTTACATATGCATAATATGGGTCAGTAGACCACGGTCTCATATTTTGAATGTTCATTTCAAACTGTTTCATTGTGTTAAGAACAAACACGTTCTTGGCTTAAATGTTATTCGAAATCTATATTCTATATATCTGTATCGTCATTCATTTATTTCCATATTACTCTAAATGTGAATTTACTAAACAACTTTTTAAGGTGTGAAAATTACAGATAAAAGTCAAATTATACTTAAATAAGCGATAGAGCAATCTGTTACAAAGAAATTTTAATTTTACAAAGAAATTTTAATTTTCATGTACCAATGTACGAAATATTAAAGTATGCCTTTGTTAAATTGATACAATTTATTAAGATAAATCAAAAAAATATGAAGTTCTAAATGAAATAGAGGATCCTTTACGTCATACAATCTTGATAGGAATATAATTTTTTCTTAATAAATGTAAAATTTTTAATTTTTTTCTTCGAAATTGAGTTACCGTGATTATATATTTTTTAATTGCATTTTGTCGTAAATACTCCAGAATTTTTCAAAACTGCAATTATTTTTCATTAACATTTTCGAAGATTGCCATGTTTCCTGCAGGCATTTAGTATTGGCCAATGCGTATTGCCTGGTAGGATTTATATTTAATATTGTATGTATTGTATGTAAATATGTTCGTCACGTCTGCCAGGATTCTCAGCGACCTGGTAACGTCAGAATATTTAATTCAGCAGGAAAAACATAACATTTGTTATGAGTCCACCGCTAGAAATTTCCGTGATGCGGGTAAGCACTAGATCAAATTATCCTGTTTCAACCATACTTTCTAGACTTATGTAGACTATTCTAGAAGTTATAGTTTAGATATAAATAGATGATTCACGGGTTAGTTTAATTGTTCTGGAATTGATATTGATGTGTAAATCTATAGAAAGATAGATCGTGCTTTAAATAAATGTTTGAAATCACTGTATCCGTCAAGAATTTGCGAGATTGATGCAATATTATGCCCTCTTAAAATGGTAAAGTACATTTACTCCACCATCGTTTAGTGCCTATAAATGCTTTTATGAAAAAAATAATGTGTAATATCATAAATAGCTCATAGTTTTCAACTACGTTAAAATATCAAGACTGTTCAAATTTAAAGATTACTTTGGACCTCCTGTCAAAAAAAATGCACAAATGTTTCATACACCTAACGTACAGTTTGGTTCATAGTATAAGCATGAACCTAATGGAGGTGAAACAAACTATTATTAAAATTAAGGTTAAAATATTAAGCGCGAAACAGAACACTTAATCAAATTAATCAACAACATAATATTGTTTCTATATTAATTATCAGTGTTGGTAGTATGAAAAATGCCATTAAAAATCAACTTAAACATCATAAGATGTAGTTACATTGGATCTCAAGATTGCTGACCGACCAGCACAAACGAACGCAGCTACAAATCGCTTATTCTCTATTGGCATGGTATGAAGAGGAAAGAACGGGTTTTTATTGTTTATGTAACTACTGATAAGACCTGGGTATACTAGTTTACTTCATAAACCAAGAGGTCATCAATGTAGTCAAAAATGCAAAATCTACTCAAATTTGTTGACGGGCCTGGCAGAAACGGCAATTTGGATAAAGCGAAAATACGTCAAAACTTCCGTTCGCTTCTTACAGGATAAGGCCAGTCAGTATGTAACTGATCACACGATTACTGCAAATCAAAATTTAAAGAGAACACTTCTTCCACATCATCCCTATAGATCCTTACTCCATCAGATTTTTATGTTTGATTTCTTAAAAGTTTCTAGACGGAAAGCAGTTTCATAGTAATTAAAAGAGATCATCGAAGCTATTCAAGAGTGGCTGATTTTGCAGCCAAAAGTTTTTTTACGTGGAATACGAAAGTTGCCGGAAGTTGCGAAAGAAAGGAATTATATTGAAAAAAATTATTTAAGTTGATCTATTTCTTCTACTTTTCGTGCAACTATGGAATTGTAATTTAAATTTGAACACTTCTCGTATGTTACTATAATTAATAATGAAACTCATTTTATATTATTATTAAGGACATGTTTATGCAAAGTATGTAAATTTGCAGGAGAAATTTATATAACAAATCTGAAAGTTCAATTATAAAATAGTATGATGTTATCTAAAATATTTTCCTTATTCAAATTGTGATTTGTACACATCACCATATTTAATAAAGTTAATTTTTTAATTACGTAATTGTAAAAATTTTAAAAGCACGCTATCTCAACATTTGCGATATTTTTGATGTTTGTTTTATTTTTTTTTATTAAAATTTAATATTTAATTAGAATTTTTTAGAAATGTTTTGAGACATAAATATTACATGCGTTTTAGGAATAATCAAGTCATAAATTTTTAAAATTATCTCTACTTTTGGTTTAATGGTTTTCTAGTTTTTAGAGTATTTTTTTAATTAAATTATTTAATATGGAATTTTTAGCAAAATTTCACATAGATAAAGCAATGAAAATCTGACTGTCCCAGAGCCAACTGGATGTTATGTGCGAAATGGTGTAACTGTCAAGGTACACTATAATATTTAAAAGTATTTTAATATTTAAATAAACATTAATAAAAATTTTATAAACTGGGAATTATTTTACATATATTAGTTTTTAATCGAGGCATGTCAGTTTTGAACTTGTAATTTTAATAATTTTGATAAAAGCGCCCTTATCAAAATTTTATTTTAATAATCTTTATTAATGACTTTATAATCGCCACTCAATTTTGGATTTGTTATCATTAAATAAAAATTTAATCATTTTAAATCCAATAAATTATGAATTATTAGTTGTAGAGAAACTTGGTTTGAGGCTGCATAATTTTAGCAGGTTAACTTTCATTTATCTAATTTTTTTTTATGGAAGTAAATAAATATTAGTCGTGAATGAGAAATATTTCACAAATAAAGTCGAGTGAGTATTAATATAATGAATTAATGTTGTAGAAAATTTCCCAAGATATTATAAATTAAAAAATAGATTACTTTTCTAGTTTTAAAATTTTTTGTCAGACCACCAAAATAAGAATAATAAATTTGAAAAAATCAAATGAATTTGATAGCATTCGATACATTATTGAACTGCGCATAACTTCCTTAATAAAAAGACTTTAAGGAAGTAAACTCATAGGCTCCATGTTAATATGATGTTTGGCGCATTAAATACAACTACTGGGATTTGACAAATTACTAGAAATACTCAAAGTAGTCAAGAGAAGAAAGAGAATTTCCGTAACTTAAAGCCTCAGCCACAATAATCAAATGAACACAAAGAAAATTGTAGCAGAAATTCAATTTTCAGGAAAAACGTCACGTTTTTATCCTGTGAATGTAGCGTCAGAACGTTCGTGTATATCAAATTTTTAACTGAATCTTATTTTTCTTATATTATATTTCATACAGTACATTCTTTTTGATACGCCCGTATATGCTTTATATAGTTTTATGTCTACTCTGTAATTCGATACGAAACCTACAGCGTCCTACTATGCTGCCACAGCTATCATTATGTTGCCGTTCATTATTCATCGGTATTACCTTAGAACGTACACGTATCCTTGTAGGTAATAAAATCTGCGGTTCACTTTGACATTTCGTGTCATTTTTATGAAAATCAAACCTAATTTAAAGTAGCACTACCACAAAGACACTATTTTGTCCCACCTTAATCAAAAATGTTTTTTCAACCTGACAGTTTTGCGTTATATACTGGGTATTTCAGATAATGACATTCCTTGTAGGGGGTGAAAGGTGATCGTATAGATACCACAGTATGAGTATAATTAAAAGCAATAGGAATAGCAAAAAAACCCTTTTTTTTATTAATAACGAGTGTTTAAATTGACATTTATTATGTCTGCTTTCTCATTAGTTTAGTTATTAAAACACTATGGATGTTAAACAACTTTTAATAAAAAGGGAACTGTAGAATA
>JAHWXV010259120.1:0-11782 GCA_024586415.1 Phrixothrix hirtus | reverse complement strand
ACTCCCAAAATGGCCCACCCATGTACTTGACTGTCTTCTTATTGAACATTCATGTTATGTAAATTATTTTCACACATATACACTCTACTAATAATAACTCTAACCTACTTCCAGTCTGATAAGGAAATGCTTACACATATCAATTATAATCTAATCTCACATTTTCCTGCTACGCTGATAAGAAATGAGGGCATCAATAATTAATTGTCTTTACTACAAAAGATGCACATATTATTCACGTTAAGACCGACTTTTTCAATCCTGCGCATGCGTTGCCACGCCCCAAAATGGCCGACTCTCAAATAATTTATGGTCTTTCTCCTTTACTACAAAAAGATGTATATGTTGTATCCTTATATCATGATGATATTCACGATGTCCGCCTTTACCAATCCTGCGCATGCGCCGCCCCGCAGTAAAATGGCCGCACATAAAATGTCCGACACCCTCACTCCCAAAATTGCCGACCTACAAAATAGCTGACCCACAAAATGGTCGCCGCTCACCCACAAAATGACTGACTCCTCCCACCTCTCCCGAAAAATAGTGGACCCGGAAAATGGCCGCCGCCCACCCTCAAAATGGTTGACTCCTCCCACCACTCACACAAAATGGTTGACTCCTGCTACTTTCAAACTGGCCAACTACCCCCACTCCCAAAATGACCGCCGCCCACAAGATGGCCGACTACCCCCACCCACAAGATAACCCAATCACAAAATCGCCACCTCCCACAAGATGGCCGCCGCCGACTCCTCCTACAAGATGGCCGCTAAACTTCAAAAGTGAGGTTATGTAGCGTTTTGATCAGGAATTCCCATAGCATAACTACTTCAATGCATTTCCGCACTCTTAGATAACAAACAATGCTATCCAAAATTCTTTATCAAACTGCACAAATATATTTTAATGTGCAATTTGTAATCATTCATAATTAGAAAAGGCATGACCGACATCTTATGCAATGTAAAAAACCAATATTCATTAGGTTGATCTAGAAATTGATGATAGCCTAGTAAAACATGGCTGCTTTGTTAACTGAAAACTTTTCATTGCAATCAATATTAATTTATTAACTGTAACAAATATCAAATACAACATTTAGAATATTAACTTAATAAAAAGCAACAAATACATTTTAGTTTGATGGAGTTGATTCTACATCAAATAAAGTTAGAATAATTAATTCAATATAAAACAAAGCAACATGTTCTCAGGCTTAAACCAAGATGAAGTATATTTTATTATAACAAATATATCAATCGTAGATGCCATCTATAAGTTAGAATTTGTGAACTGAAAGTGGCGGTGTTGAATTTGAACTAAAAAAGCAATATTGTCACTTTTCTGAAATTACTGTAAGCAAAAACTAAATCTATAAAATCGAAATTTCGTTATTAAACTAAATAAACTCAAAGAAATTGAATTATTAATAAATAAACAATCACATATAACATCAGAATGTTATCGGCCTTATTTGAGTTTGTATCCCATAGTATTCATTTGTTAGTTAGGGATATCTAAAACTAACAGCACTATTAAATAATTAAATTTTAAAAAATCTGATGCATAGGAGATACCTTGATATTGAATATGTGATATAGTGCTGCAAATATGCAATATTAGCACACCTAATCCCATTATATATTTTGAAATTTTCACAAAGGAAGAAAAAGTTATATTAAAAACTTTACATAGAAAATAAGAACACATTACTTCCTAATTCAATTGATATTAATGAAGTATTTATTAGAACTTACTTTTTGGTAGTAAATAATAGTTTAAAAATTCAGCTGCATGTCGAAATGAATTAGTATTGAAATACGTTCTTATTAAAAATTACAATATCTCTCATTTCAGGGATTTTGTTTATACATAGGAAACTACCGATTTGGCATATAGCTTAAAGACGATGATACTTATTTCAAGAAATTTTTCACTTAGCGGTATTAGGAAAGTATGTAATAATAAACTACTTTCCTCTAATAGCTCTGAACTTTTTGTTGCAAATAGTTTTTGATAAAAATGTTCCCAAAAATTTTATAAATGATCAAGAACAAATTAAACACAATTATATTTATTTCAATTTGTCTGACAACCCAAAAAAAATTGATAACATACATATGTTTATTATTAGTTAAGTTTTTGGCAAATTAACTTTAAATTTCTTTGTTTTAAGTAAAAGTTTTTTATTATAAAAACAATAATAAACAAATATATTCACAGTGTATTTGTAATTTTTTAGGCTTTACGTATATTAGAAATTAAAGGTATCAACTTTGATTCAATATACTCTGCAGGCCACCTGCGATCATCACTGCAAAAGCTATGTGTACATAATACCAATGTAACCAGTATTTTTCAGGTATTACTATGCGATGTATTACATAAATCAGTAATAGAAAACAATCAAGTAAGAATATTTATATATCACAAATTATTATGATTAACTAAATATTTTTTTAGGTTTGGTCATCAATAAGTGAAATGGATTTTAGCAATAACAATCTTACTGAAATAGATGAATCATTAAAATTAGTGCCTAACGTAAAAATTTTAATATTAAATCATAATAAAATTTCGAGTATCACAAACTTGGCATTTTTAACATGTTTAACTCACCTAAGCATATCTGACAATCTTATAAGTATTTGCAATCATCTACATACTAAACTTGGGAATATATTATCATTAAATTTATCACAAAATATGATTACATCATTACAAGGATTTTCAAAACTATATTCATTAGAAACTCTAGATGTCAATTCCAATAAAATAAGTGATATTGAAGAAATTTCCTTCATTGAGGGATTACCATGCTTAGAAAATTTAATACTCACAGGAAATTCTGTTTCTACGACTATTGACTACAGAGTAAAGGTTTTTGAAAATTTTGGAGAAAGAGCTAAAGATATTTGTTTAGATAATGAAAAAGCATCCCAATCTGAATTAGATAAAGTATCAGTTTTAAGAGCTTTAAGAATAGCTAAAGAGGGTAAAATTCCAACTTTTAATAGCAGTTTTTTTTAAATAATTACTAATCAATTTATATTTATTAATTAAATACTATTAGGAATTTTTTATAATACTCACTACTTTTATATATTATTTTCAGAAAATAATCATCAGCGTATATTTATCCCTTGTGGACATGGTGACAAAATTGTTAATAAAATATAAGCAATGAAGATTTCTAAAATCTGAAAAGTAATTACTTTAAACAACAAATGCACATTATAGGTCAATTATGAAAAAGATATATAAATTGACGATCAAAATGTAGTGCCAAAACCTTTCCGCTCAAAATTTAAATTGGCTTACCATCATTGTTTGCTTATTATGTTAAACTACATCCAGATAATACATCCACTTATTTGTGGAAATTATTAATTTAATACAAATACAAACAAACGTGAAAACCATTTTACTGGATGTCGTAATTATCATCTGCATGTAGTTTAAACTAAAAATAGTGATGCCTTGTAGACCGTCGTGATTCTAAATACAAAGTATTCATAGAGAAATTTTATATTATGTATTTTTTTAAATTATAAATCTAGAAATATATTTTGATAACATATATGACAGCATATAATAAATAGAGTAGATTGTCAGATTTGCTGGTCACAATAATTGACAATAGATCTCCTGTTAAATACTAAAATCTAATCAGTTCATTTTTAATCTTACAAATAAAATCTAATAAAATGAAGATTGTTGCATTGTATGCTTATAATTGAGAACTTTTAATTTAAGAATATATTTCAGGATTTTGGAGCCTTTTCCCAATACTAACGAAGTGTTTATTCTATTATGCAAAGATATTAAATAAACAGAGTGTATAGATGTTTATTTAATTAATAATAGTCCATATGTTTCAAGATTATCACAATCTCACCTACAGGACTTAATCTACATAAAACTAAGTGATGTGTGAATTTACATATTTAAACTTAATTGAGTTATACTAGGTAGATATATTAAAATAAAGTTATTATTTTATTGGTATCATGTTATAAAAATGTGTACTAATATAACTCAATTAAGTTTAAATATGTACATTCATACATCACTTAGTTTTGTGTAGATCAAGTCCTAAAGATGAGATTGTGATAATCTTGAAATATATTGACCATTATTAAATAAACATCTGCCTATTTAATATTGTCACATAATAGAATAGAAACTTCACTAATATTGGTAAAGGCTCCAAGATCCTGAAATATATTCTTTAAATAAAATCTAGTAAGTATATACAAAAATTATGTAATCTACAGTAGTAACAATTTTAGATATCCTTCAAATGTTGAACTAATTTTATACCTTTTGGAGGATTGAATAACTTCAATATAAATCCAAATATATGTTTAATGGAAAATCATTAAAAATTGCCTTACTAAATTTTATTATTTAATGGGAAGGATATAAATTAGGGAATTGTAGCTCTCTATGAAATGAATTGGAAATCTACTTCATTTTCTTTTAGAAGTAATCATTTCTATTATCAATTCCGTAGTATATAATATTAGATATTTGAACTACTTAACTTTAAATCTTTATTCATGTCAAGTATTCTAAATAATTTATAATTTAATATTACGTACTATATTTATTTTGTTTATATTTGATAAGTTTAAATGTATGATTTAAAACAGTTACCTATGTATAGGCATTTTTTTTATGATTATGTTTAATTCTATAGTCTAAATATAGTCATGTCATATTTTTATATACAAAAAAATTGTAAATATTTTTATAATTTTGTCGTTTTATATTAATAATTATAAATGTTTTTATATACCTAATAAAACATTATTTTTATCTTGAAACTAGATGTCATAAATACAGCAAAACTTTTGAAATGTTTTATTTTAAAATATATATTTTTTCTAACATTCCTTTCAAATTCTTAAAATTTTTGGATTGTGAAATAAAATGACAATTCCATTTAGTTATACTATAAATTAGAGTTGAATAATACACTTGAAAAGAAAAGCTGTATCCTCTTACAAACCAAGCGAATTTTAAAATATTTATACACAAGACAAGAATCATAATTATACAGAAACCACCTACAATTTCAAATGTACTTATATAGATAAAATAGCTTTGTAATATATACAAAATTCCAAGGGATCTACAGATCATGCTTGTATGTTTTAAAATCCTTCTGTGCAAAACGGCTCCGTTTTCAGCATTGACTACAAAGCCAACATGATTAAGTTTTATACTGAGGGTATTTTTAATAGTGAAGCAATGAGATCATTGAAATTTTTAAAATTATAAAATTTGCCACTTCATAGAAATAAGCATGTATTAAACTAACTTTATTCCAAATTGATTAGTTTCAAGCTGTCAACAACAACTTTACCTCAGAACTTAAATTGCATTCTATTAAATTATATTCTACAGGTATAATGGATATTATTTTTTTAAATTTCAGTAAATATGGTAAGCAAACTAAAATATTAATTCTTTATGTTATTACATCCTACTAAATTTACAGCAGTACTTCATAGAAAAATATGTTTCAAATAGCATAAATTATAGAACTTCAGTTAAATCTTTAAATATTCAATAGCCACATATCATTTAGAAAATTTACTAAATGAATAACATTCAAATGGGGGTGGAAGTTATATAAGTTTATAAAACATATTATAATGTTTGTTGATCAAGCATCTGATAACATTATATTTGAACAAAATGGTCTTGTAAATAATTTAGAAATGGAAAGAGATGTCATTATGGTTGACAAAGATTTTTGAATAGACAATATTACTGATCAACATTATATTAAACTTGTGTGTCCACCGTTTATACTTTCTCTTTAGTTTGTATTCTAGTTGAGAAAATTATCCAGATGAAAAAAGTGTAATGTAATTCAGCCTTAACAAACAAGCCGGCCGGACAAACTATGCTTTGTTTATACCACCATTTTTGATCATAAACTGCCATTTATTGCAATCTGTTCAAAATGTATGTAACATACTTTATTCTTGTGACTTTTCGAAAACGGCTGTAAGAATTTTTTTGAAACTTGCTACAGTTCTTATGTCTTTGACGTCCTTTTACGTGAACTAAGAAGTTTTCCTGAAAAATGCGTTGAAGCAAGTTATCAAAAAAAAATCTCTGGAGTTAGCAGGGTTTTGTGTGTCCAATAACTTGGATGGGTGACTTATAATTATCATTCCCAAAATAAACGTAAATAATATTTTAATAATTTGTGGATATTTGCATATTTGTAATGATATCTCACACCAGATTTTTTAGTATTTTATTTTAGGTTAAACATTATTTTTGCATAACACATGCAAGATTTCATTAAAATAATTATTTGAAAGCTTTTTAAATAAACTTAATACTGTCAAACGGGGTGACATTGATTTCGCGGGGTGGCTTTGATAGATTTTTAAATTTTCATAGAACTATTTAAATTTCCCGCAAAACAAAATCTGTTGACATTGTGGCATAGGTATATGAATCTACTGGCAAATGTACATCAGTTATCAGTTGCAAATGTTGTGATTACCTTTGGCTTGCTATTTTTTAGGCAAGTTCATAGATAAGTGGACAAATTATGCTTTTTATATCATTATATAATTAGCGGATCAACTTTGCAGTGTTTGAATAAAATAGATCTTTAGTATTTAAAAG
The DNA here is from genome assembly GCA_024586415.1 of Phrixothrix hirtus. Taxonomy (NCBI): domain Eukaryota; kingdom Metazoa; phylum Arthropoda; class Insecta; order Coleoptera; family Phengodidae; genus Phrixothrix; species Phrixothrix hirtus. The sequence continues at coordinate 5,122 of JAHWXV010259120.1, read as the reverse complement.
TATTATGTTATACTTTTGTTTATAACCTAACACGCCTATTTGGTCTTGTAAATGTAAGATAGTAGTTACACAAACAAAGTTATGGTTTGGGATAACTTTGATAACTTTTAGGGTTGACTTTGATAATCAGTGTGGGTGACTTTGATAACCAAATGGGGTGACTGTGTTAGATAATTTTTAATGATTTTTATTGCTAGGGAGCTAGATTAGCTAATAATGCTTTACGTTTTTTAAATTTACAATTTTGAGCATTATGTTTATATATTCTTCTAGGTGCGCACGCTATATACACAAGGCCTCGATCTTATAAACGAAAACTTGGAAGCAGAAGATATTATGATTACCAGGGAGATAATTTAGAAACAGCGCTTGAAAAAGTTATTGATTTTAATTGGCCCATAAATAAAGCTGTTAAATATTATGGTATTGCTTATGGCACTCTTTATAATAGATATAAAGGATTGCATATAAAAAGAGCCACCCGACAAACCGCATTTTCGAACGATGAAGAACAAAAGATTGTTATGGCGGCGATTACATGCAGCGATTGGAGGTTCCCTTTGAACATTCCTGATTTACAGATGATCATGAAAAATTTCTTAGAACGACAAGGAAGGAACATAGACAAATTTACAAATAATATTCTCGGTCGTGACTGGGTGGAAGGACTTTTGAAAAGACATGCAGGTATAGTAATTCATCGATTAGCTGTCAACATTAAATCTTCTCGAGCTAATATCTCAAAATCAACTGTAAAAGAATATTTTCAAAATTTGTAAGAGTCTGTTGCTGGTGTTCCTGAAACCCATTTGTTTAACTATGACGAGACTAATATGGCAGATGACCCCGGACGAAAACGTCTGCTTTATAGGAGAGGAGTCAAGTATGTAACAAATGTAATAAATCATACCAAGTCCAATACAACTGTAATGTTCTGTGGAACGACTTCGGGGGTCCTTCTTCCACCCTATATTATTTACAAAGCCGATAATATTTGGGATCGCTGAACAGAAAATGGGCCAAAGGGTTCTCTGTGCTGTAAAGATTGTTGTTGTGCCAATGGATCACGTTATAATAGAACACACAGTGGATGGATGGATGCAAATACTTTTACAGATTAGTTTGTCTCCGTATTCCTACCCCATGCTGTGCGATTACCAGGAAAAAAATGTTAATTGGAGATAATTTATCGTCCCACTTTACAGATGAAGTATAATAGAGTTGTGTATGCAAAATAATATATCTTTTGTATGTTTTCCAGGAAATACTACACATATAACACAGCCACTGCATGTATCATTGTTTAAGCCGCTCAAAATGGCTTGGAAATCTTTGTTAACCAAGTGGAAAATAGCTAATCCTAAAACTACTACTATAAAGAAGGAGGATTTTCCAAGTCTTCTAAACAGTGCTTTGAACTATATGAAAAGCAATGGATCAAAGGACATCCAAGATGCTATTAAACATGACCTAATCAGCGGGTTTGAAGCAACTAGTAATTCGCCATTTAATCCACAAAAAATATAACAAAAATTACCTGATGGGAGAGAGGATAATAATATCGGAGAGGAATTGAACCAAACGCTTGTTGATTATTTAAAGGAAAGATGGTATGAATATCTACCTAATCATATCTCACGTAAAAAAAGAAAAAAGTACTAGTAATTCCTGGTAAAAGTGTAAGTGCAGCTCGACCATCATCTGAATCAGAATCAGAAAATAGTCAAGTTAATGACAGTGACAATCTAACCCAAGATGTTTCTGATAAAGAATATAATGTCAATGAAGCACCAAAGGAACAAGAAATTAACGAAGTGGACTATTTGGAAGTAAAACGCGAAAACATTAGTGCCAGTACATTTCTTTTAATTAAAGTTAAATCTGGGAGAAGAAAAACTGTGTTGTATAGATATGTATCTATTGTTCAGCAAGAACTTGAAAATGGTGACTACAAAATGCTAGGATTGGTGTCTATAGGTTATTCTAAGACAACGTTTATGGTTGTTGATAACGATGTCTTTGAAGTTTTGTTGGAAGACACTATAGCTATCCTACCACAGCCTATTGAAGAACAAAGAGGAAATGACAAAATCTACACATTCTCCAATGAACATAAGTAGTTTCTCATATTTCTTTTGTTAGTTCGTTTAAATTTGGAATATTGTTTTATTATTAGTGTTTCGTGTACGCATTTGTAGTATAACATATTATGTTGTTGGACACTGTTTAGATCATAAGTTTTGCCTTATTTGTGCCACTACTTTTGTATTGAAATAAATACATATGCAACATAAGGGGTTACTTTGATTTACTGTAATGTAAGTGAAGTTATCAATGATGCCCAAATAGGGCATAATTGATAGAATATTATCTGTTTAACGAAATTTGATGAGGGTCATTTTAATAACTGATATCACCTCGACAAGCATTTTCATGATATTTAAAATGGGCTATCAGTCATCCCACTTTAAGTATGTCTTTGATAACGTGATTTTTATTTTTTTTTATACTTCTTATGAGACAGAATTACGTAACATAAGGAGGTGGAACTTATCTATACCAGCTATCTCATGGGATTTTTTGTATTCAAATTAGTACAACAGTTCTTAAAATATAGCTGAATATTTGAAAAAAACTATCAATGTAACCCCAAATGATAGTACCTATTCTTTATTAAAATATATAATAATGTTAAGAAAAGTATCAAGTGAGGAATAAATAATTAAACCGCACTATAATAGTGCAATTCTGAATTGAACTTGTGCATAATATGTATGGTTAGCTTTTAAAGTTAAGAAATAGTTTTCATTAAATTTAAGATAACCTAACAATTCTATTAAACTAACAGCACATTTGTTTTACCTGTAAAATAACAAATATAGGTATATTAGATCAGATGTTAAGTTATTTACCTTCAAATTGACATTTAATTTCAAAAAATGTTATCCTTTGATTATTTCTTAATGCTACTCCATCAGATGTATAAGCTAACCAAAGATGAAATTTATTCATAACGAGACTTCGTAACAATTTCTGTTATTTATCAATGACATAACCATTAAAGCGATCAGATGTAATTTCAATTCTTATTTTTTTTTGTTGTCAGCAGACTATGATCATGATATAAAGACTTGTAATCTTTATATCATGGGCTATGATAACTTAAATGATCAAGATCGTTTATTGAATTTAGGTAGTCAATCAAATAATGTTTGTCAACTAGGCACTATTAGCAAAAATTTTAAATGTATGCTTCCATAGCACTCGGCATTTTTATTTTTGTTGCTAACCTCAAACACCTAATTATAGAGTTGCTTTAAAGATTTTATTATTTTGTTGTGCTTATTAACATGTCTTTGTGAAAACAAATTTATCGATTAATTTAGAATTTGTGATGTCTTACACAATTTTAATTTAGGTTATATTTTTTACTATTCTGTAAAGATAGTTATTTACTTCTATGTGCCAAGTTACAAAACTCAGACTGGAAAGGCTATCGTATTGCAGGGATTGCCAAGAGATAATAAAATAAGTTAAATATTTATTAATCACAAGTCCAAATTTACACATTAATTTTAGTTACTTATGAAATGGCTTGCGGCTGTTAAGAATCCTTTACCCTATAGTAAAGACCAAAGTTGCCTTCTAAAAATGTATAGTGTCATAATCATTTTGACAATGAAAAAAAAATGAGTGTTGTCATGTAGTTTCATTATAATTCATTCAAACATTGAATTGTTAATATAGGTAATTTTTAAATATATACTAGTCATATTTTTATTTAATAAATACTATTAAATATATTGTAGATAATAAAAAATAATAAACACTGATTTAACAATTCTGGGATTTTTTTTCTTTAAATAAAAATTTTAAATTCGAATAATACCCGCCGTACTTTTGTTTAATTTATCAACCAGGTACAGGGTGGCGCTATTAGTGAACCAATTGTGTACATTGAGTTGCCTATCTATCAATATACAAAAGCTAATGTAACGTTCGCTTTGTTATGGTTATACCATTTACTTATTTCAATATTTTTTATGAGACATTTACCATTAGAAGATTCTAAAGTTAATTAGTAATTGGAATTATCAGTTAAATTAACTAATTTTATAAATTTAAAGTACAAGTATACAATAAGTATATGTTGCAGCTTGCAGGTTATAAATTCGTTAGTGTTGATCAATACTGTCTATTTATGTATCTAGGTTCAATATAATCAACAGTTTGCAACTTACTGTATTGATATATTTTTAATTAACACATAGTATAAAATGGTAATCTTGCAATTAAGGTGACCGAGTTATGTACATGCTTGCGCTAAAAGTCATGGTACAAAAATGTAACATACAATACCTACTGTCATGTGTATTTTGTTTCATGTAAAATTATTTGATAATGCTAACACCTATTAAATCTTAAATATCGTAAATGATAATTAAACAGTATAAGTTTTAAGAAAATTTATAGACTTTGTTTTATCAGAAAATAGAATAATAACTTAATAAATACGTAACAAGAATCGTATGTCAATTTGTCACATACTACAAGTGTCGCGTTAGTGATATTAATGGACGATTGTTCTAGGAGCCAATACCCTTAGAATTCTTTTTGTTTTTACTTTTAATATTTATATGCATAATAAAAATAATAAAATGTATCCATAATTAACTTTTATTGGGGTACTAAAGGTGTAAACACTATACTTTTAGTAGAACAAATATTAACAACATTGTATGTTACATTTTTGTATTATATAACTTTCAATGCAAGTATGCGCATAACTCGTGTATCTTAAACGCAAGGTTATCATAAAATTAACATTATTAAAATGGAAAATTAGAGATACGGCGCAATAAAAGAGAGGATTTTTAAAGAGCCTACTACTGCTACTACTACTACCAATCATGCCATTCCCTTAGCGGGGTAGGCAAAACCTAATAACAATCATCCACCTTCACAACCACAGCATGCACCCATACACCAACCCCTCTCACTACCCCCGCCCTTCACCCCAACTCCCAGCACTCTACAGTATCCACACCATCCCACTATTACCCACCAATCCTACTATCTCTACTATTACCCATTCGCTATTTTTCTCCATTCCTTTCTGTCC
>JAHWXV010259089.1:0-10235 GCA_024586415.1 Phrixothrix hirtus | reverse complement strand
TATATATATATATATATATATATATATATATATATATATATATATATTATATAAACCCATTATTGAACGTTGGCCCATGATATATTGCTTTTAGCCAATATTGATAGTATGTAGGATTTTAGGGCGATTAACGTTAATCGGTGTAACGCTTTCTATGTTATACCAATATTTAAAATATATATTTATCCTATAATGCTGTGCTGATGAACAATACTAAACAATAATAACTATTCTAGTAGTGATGTGCATTATTATTATGAATTAATTGATAGCAATGCGTTTAGAGCTAAATGTTTGTATAGTACAGCATTTCTGAATAGAGGAATACCACAATCACAAATGTTCAGTACTATCCATCGAAGACTGAGAGAATTTGGATTATGAAACGTGAACTTTATGGTGTAAGTCGTCAATAAAGGACTCTAACTTCAGAAGCAGAAGATCGTGTTTCGAATTCGATCTAGGATAATCCTAGCACAAGCGTAAGATTAATTACTACTCCAGAAGATATTTCAAAGATCTCAGTATATAAAATCTTACAAGAGCAACTCCTTCATCCCTACGATTACCATATGAATTTGTGCAATACTAATAGATATGCACAATGGTAACTGAAATTTCATTCCTTCTACTCTTTTCACAGATGAAACTGGATTTGGAGATGATGGATTAATCAATCTTTATAAAGAGCATTTAGTCTGATGAGAATCCTCACTTGATCATAGAACGTTCTGTCCAAAACAAAATTTTCTGTTAAAATGTGGTCCGGTATTATCGGTGATCTTTCCACAAAGACTCAAATGACGTGGTTTACTTGGATTTTTTAAGAAACTAGTTAGAAGATGTACCCTCCGAATAAGACATTCAATGTGGCTGCCACATTTTAGTATAGCGGTGAGAGAATTCTCTAGAAGGCACTTTCCCTGAGAAATAGAATAGCATTAATGATAACTATAAGGTAATTAAACAAATCAGGGGAATTAATTTATGGATTATTAGTTATTTTTAATATTGATAATCTAAAAATAACGTTATATACTTAAGATTGTAGGATAATTAACATACCTTAAATGACATTTAGCTAGTAGCTTTTTGTATTGTGTTACATAAAATTAATATCTATCAAAATTATTTCGAGATAGATTTGTCTCAAAGGCAACGCCTGCGCTTGTTTCCAAAGCATACTTTGTTAAAGTTGAAAATGAGCTGAAGTGAGTTCCTGTTCATTCACTGCAGGCAAATATTTAAAGGCGCTTTTCTCGAATACGGCTCTTTTTATGGTTATGCAACAAGAAGAGCCTTTTTTTAAGATTTTTGTTATCCATTATTTTTATTATATAGAAAAAAAATTAAACAAACAAATTTTGGGTCATAATTCAACTGTTGTAAATAATTTGGGCCAAAAAATAAATTGATACTGCTGATATGTGTACCAAATTTGAAGATAATCGATACATTCGCAAAAATTTAATTAGAAAAAGTATATTTGGAAAATCAAATTTTGATTTCGTGTAACTGTTGTTATTTTTGAGTTTTCGAAAAAACGCTATGGAAACTTATGGTATTAGTATTTCGAGTACAACCGCACCCACACTTTCTGCTAATCGCTTCCGGGCACCCTATACAGTGCTATGTAAACAGTGTGTCCCATTATTGATGGCCACCATTAGGATTTCGGAAACCTTAATAGATAGAAGATCGGTTAAATAAGAAAAAAGTTGTCTAATTCCGAGTACATTACAGAAGCGTATTCAGTTTTGTACAGAAATTCATGGGTTGCTAGATAGAAGCAAAAATCTAAAAAATGGCAATTTCTTTGAAGTCGATTATTTTGGTAACGCTTGAAAATATAAAAATATGCTAGAGGAAAAGTTTTGGATATTTTTATGTACAATATGAAATTGTTACTATATAATGTTCAATTATTTTGGTCTTGAGATATGACACAAAAATGAAATGCATAGTTTATTGTCGGCTCGTTTGAAACTTAAGTTGAATTCAGATCTCAAATCTAGTATCATACAGCAAGTATTGAATCCATTTTCAAAAACTTGTTATATTACAATAAAAATGGAGCAAACACATAAAACCATATTCAATATTACATACGGAACAGCATTAACATTACGAACCCAACATAACTCTAACAATGTAACCGGAACTTGAAAATATTTACTAAATTATACAGAACTTAAATCTAATTTGTTCAATAAACCCAAACCAAAATAACATAGTAGGGACATAATTTATAATAAATGTTCAAGGTGGTTTCCCTCTAATTCATTATATTTTCTAATTGGCTTCACTACAGTTCTTTGACAATTATTTAAATTTGAAAAAGTAATTGAATTATACACTTCAATTAGTTTTGTTGTTAGTTCAGCAACATTATCATAAATGTTGATATAAACAACATTCTTGACGTGTCCACAAATAAAAAAGTCCATTGGCGTCAAGTTCAGTGGCCTTGGTGACCAGCGTATAGATCGCTTGTGGCAATACATTTGTCACCATACTTATCCCTCAAAAAATTTAGCACTTCTCGTGAATTATGACGTGGAGGACGATCTTACTGCCAAATAACATTTTTCCTTGTTTCTAGTGGTAAATCTTCCATAATTTAGAATACTTCGTTTACTAAAAAAAATCAAGTATCTGTTTCCGTTAAGCGTGTAATTATATAAAATTGTTCCTATTAAGCGGTCTCCCAAAATCCCACACCAAACATTAAATCCAAACTTATCTTGAAATTTTGATTGTCTAAATATGTGGGGATTGTCAGTCCGCCAATGATGATAATTGTGCCGATTGTAGATTCCATTATTGGTAAATCTGGTTTCATCCGTCCAAAGAATCTTCATATGGAATAATCTGCAGTGGAACGAATTAATAAAATATAAATCAAAACACAAACTCTCATTCAATTGAAAATCGGTTTATACATTATAGTTCAAAATTCTTGTTGTAGATTTCTTTAGGATTGGAAACCCAAAAATTAAAGTCAAAATGTCCTTCAAAGGTTCATTTATTTTATGTATGGATGTAGTTTTAGTGGAAAATTTGACGTTTCGGCTGAATTGTTATGCCATATTCATAAATTTTTTTCTTAAAAAATGATAACATAAGTTATTAGAATTATTATAAGCTTACACGTTTTTGAATAAGGCGAAAATTTGTTTTTCGACTCGTTAATATTGAAGTCGGTTGCAGTGATTCAAATTCTATTTCAATAGCTATTGTGGTTAAAATTGGCGATTAGCAATTGTTATAAATACACGCAGTACAAAATAGCATGAGATAATGTATTTCTCTATAAAAATCAAGGTTACCTTAAAACATAATTGAACTGTCAATGTGTAATTCGTATGGCGCGCGGTTTATACAATAAAATTCTATTTTCAAATTATTTCAAAACTTCGTAGAAAAAGTAATGTATGCAATACATGGAAGAAGGCATTTCAGCTGCTCGAACATTTCGCAGTTTAAATGCAACTTCTTCCACTTGTTGCATAATGTACTATTAAATGTTGCTCGTTATTATTTTGATAATAATCTCGTTTTCTAACAAATGCTCCAGTTTCTCATAAATTTTGTTCTAATCTGAGAAAAGTCTTACGGTGAGGTTAATGACGTTCCAGATAAAGACGAAAATATTCTGTATAAGCTAACACCGCATCTCGGTGGCACCAGATGTAAATAACAAACGTATCAGTTTTCCCAGAAGAGGAAAATTCCATAATCAAAAGTTAAAAAATTAACAAAAAAAATTATAATTAAACTGTGGAAACATTCAAAATGATTATATCGATGATCAACTACTGACATTAAATTGTTTTGTTCCAAATAACGACGGCGCCGTCAATTGTTTTTACCTTAGCAATCTAGAATTAAAAATAATAAGCGTTTTTTGTAAATATCTGTTAATTTAAAAAATAGTTTACCATCCTTTATATCATTGTAACGAGAAACAAAATTAGTTTTCAAACAAACCCAAAATAAACTATGTATTTCATTTAAAAAAACACACGTTTGTGCCATATCTTAAGAACAAAACAATTAAGCATCGTATAGTATCATTTTCATATTAAGGTTTCCGAAATCCTAATGATGGCCATCGATAATGGGACACAATGTATATACATAGCGCTATATAGGGTGCCCGAAAACGATTAGCAAAAGTGAGGGCACAATTGTACTCGAAATACTCATACCACAAGTTTCCATAACGTTTTTTCGAAAACATACAAATAACAACAGTTACACCAACTCAAAATTTGATTTTCCAAATCTGCTTTTGTAATTGTTAAAAAATTATATTTAGTTTTAGATTCGCATATTATAATATATGCCACTAAAGTAAAAAAATAATATTAAGAACTACTTATAAGAAATTTAACACTAACATTAAGTGTATTCAACAGCCTCAGTTACACTTTAGTGGATTGTATTGTAATATTTATTATTTTGTATTATAATTATGTATTGATTCGCATGCAATTAACCTGAAGAAACTTGAATAGTTGATAACCAACCATTCTCTAATATGCACATTGAACAGAAATTAATCCAAGGGTAGGCAACGATCGAAGTCGTTCAATGCAAGTATTAAAATTCAGATATTAGTATGGTAATTCCTTAAAATAAGATTTATTGTACATTTATGTTTAAACAAGCATTATGAAATCGTAATAAATGTACCACGTTGAATGCAGTGATACCCAAATCATTAAATAATATCAATTCATTTAATGAAACTATGTTATTCAGGCAGCATTAAACAATGAAATTCCTTTTTCGCACACTTTAAATTCTTGGTAGTCGTATTCCAATTACAACGACACAATAAAATTGAGCTTCAAAAATAACTTCAATTTTTAATCAAACACAGAACTAATATTTTTTAATAAAATAGATTTTTGTGGTAAACTGGGTAATTTCTATTAAATAATAGACGTTTCGGAAACCATCTGTTTTCTTTCTCGATATTAAATAAAAATTTGTTCTAATTGACAGATAAATAATATAAAGATCAGCCAACCGAAAACTTAATTAAAACTAACGACATGCTCTATTTAGTTTAACACCTTCGTCCTGTCTATTGAAATTATTAAGATGTTTATATATTTCTATTGTTTCGCGTTGAAGTCGAGGATAATAATGAGGAACTCTTGATAAAATTTCCATTTTATTAAATTAAATATTATATTGTAAATTTTCTAAAGCACGTTCAGCTAAGCAAGATTTTAGTGGTCAATTTAGACTGCAAAAACGTTGGTGCTCTAAGGAATTAATAAAATTTTTTGCTGATCTTAAAAATTAATGAATCTTCTTAGTAGGTTTAAAAATAATTCTAATGCCGTAACGATTAAAAATTCTTCCAATTATATCAGTGGCCAAACTTATCTAAGGTAAATAAGTAAGCCTTATAATTACAACCTCAATATTATTAGAACTCCTTTTCTGAAAAATAACATTATTAATTCATTTAGTGAATAACCATTACTTTAAAAATTCTTTCTTAAATGATCTAGTTTAATGTTCAGGTTGGAAGAATCATAAATCATTTTTCATTCTCAATCAACCAACGTTTTAGTAGTGCCATATTTCTAACTTGGATGATGATTTGAAAACCTATTTAAGTATCTGCTAGTATGAGTTGGTTTCTGGTATATACTCCACGCTGATATGCATACCTGAAATACAATTTTTCTTTTTATGGCATAATGCTAATTTAAATTTTCCCAACAAATGCAATTTTTTAGGTGCAGTCATAAAGGTATCCTATTCATCTGAATAACTACACAATCAAACCATACCTTGAATAGCAAACAAGGGACTCAGGTAAATGTAATTTCATTTACAGGGATTCAGCGCTCGCATCGAAGATTTATTTGGACTATTTCCTTTCGCGTTTTGTTTGATAAGAAATCTCATGCTACTGGAGTTTGAAAAATACTAAACTATTGTCATAGCTTATGTACATCTAGATAACTACATGCAAAAGTCTATTTTCGGATAAATTTACTGTCCTCAAAGAGAAATAGACACTGAAGAAAATAAGCAGATTATGTCTGGGTCATGGGGAAACAATAATATAACTTCTACATCATTGACGGTCGCCTGCGATGAAAGGATGGAATTTCTGCACATTTGATGACGAAAAAAGTAAAATTGCATAGAAAATTTATTATCATTATTAACTGACCGTAAATAATATTATTGCGTATGAAATTTTTATAGCTGTTAATACATAGTAATTATAAAAGCTTCTCGGTCTAATTCTGATTTAGTGGAAGAAAATTTTAAAAAAAAAGGATTTTATTTTTCAATGAGTGAGTAGTTTCCTTGTATTACAACACATTTGTTACATCCGTTTGTTGAAATTTTCAAATTCCTACAAAGTAGCACGAAGTCATTGCTTGAAAATGTAAAATCGCGGGGATTATTAGAAGAAAGCTCAAATGAATCAACTTCAGAACTAGTCAGAGTATTTAATATTGATACAGCAAGAATTACCAAATGTTTACATACCATGGAAAAGTTTCTAAAAAAAAAATAGCTACCACACGAATTGTGTCAAAATGCTGTTGCGAATAGATTGAAAATTTGCTCTTCTTTGATAGTCAAACAAAACAGAATGGATGTTTTGTATCACACTGTGGTTCGTGACGAAAAATGAATTTATTAGGCAATCTTAGGCGGGTGGACCTGATCAACTGTCAGCATTGACGTCAAAGCACAGTTCACGGTCAAGGTTGCGCTGTGTGTTTGGTGCAACCAAGAAGATGTGGTGCACTACAATCTGCTAAACTTCAGCAAAAATGTAACGGGGTATAACTGTGCAATCTGAAGCATAAACTTGACCAAACAATGCAATAATTCTCTTGCATGTTAATATTTGGCCACATCTGCATTAGTCGTAAACAAACGTTGCTGAAACTCTAATTGGAAGTATATTCTCTAGACTTATTTCCAGTGTACCGTCTCTCCCAACGAACTCAATACTCACTTCGAGATATACCCTTCTCCAAGTTTGGAGAAACTAAATAATTTCTTGATGACTAAATACCACAAAGATGAAAAAAGTTGTAAAAACAGGTAACAGTATTTTATTTAGTATGACTCGTATTATTATTTTTGAATAAGTGCGTTTTTAACTAAACAATCCCTCAAAACAAGTTCACATCCTTAGAATAAGAGGATTTAGATTGATGATAATATTTTTATTTTAACGCCTTTAACTTCCAGAATTTTGCTAAATTTGGTAGTATAATTTTCATACTTTCACAAATATTTTTCTCAAATTTGAATCGCTCTTTTTAGATCTAAATTTATATGAATCGTTGTCATTATGGTCACGAAGGCTGTTAGTTGTTAGTTACAAGAAGACTGTGGTCTTTTTAAGGTAAACTAGTTTATTATTTTATAAAATACCCCCCTTACATTTATTCATTCTGTCAAATCACTTTTCGAAAAAGCAAATAATTCTATTTTCTGGCGCTCTTCAAATATCTAATGAAATTCAGCAAACACCGTATTTGCGTGAAAAAATTTATTACCCCGGACGCTCTGTTAAACTTATGAGACAGAAATAAATTGGAACGAGAAAGATCTGGGCTGTATGGAGGATACATGATTAATTGAGCTTCATTTGCATTATCGTGCTGTAACAAAATACCTCGCAATTCAGATTTTCTGCGATCATAATATATAACTTTTTAACACCTGAAGAAGGCAAACTTCTCTATACCAAGCGGACGTTAGAGATTTACGTCAAGAGGAAGTAACTCAGCTGAATTATTGGGTTGGAAAAAAGTAGAAATTATTCTTCTGTTGGTGTTTCAACTCAAACACTTGATTGTTGTCTGTCTCGAGATCATGGTTATAAATCCAAGATTTGTTATCTGTATTAATGTCAAGCGCCTAAACCAGTCTAGTCAGCTTGTTTTTGCCCTCGATTTACAAATGCGGAATATCGCTTCCTCACACCCAACTATTAATGTAAAGTGTTGTCTATTGCAGATTATTCAATATACAGTTATTAAATCTCTCTATGAATTAGGAGTCATCATTCCAGAAACCTGCAAAGCTATCTACAAGATCTTAAAAAATAATCACATGAAGGTAAGAAAAATATTTATTTAGATATATTTTGAACTAAAAATAAACTACTGAGAGAATAACACTTTTAACAGAAAAGAAAACATAAAAATAAACCAAAACACCTAACTTAAGAATAACTAAACTAAAAACTCAAAAATTCTTGCAACTCATTGTTTGCGTTATTACGGTTTGAAACTAAATTGTGTGAAGTGTTTGCTGCTGATGTGTGCCTATATCCAGGATTATGTTCTCCAACTACTGATTTAGGTGTTAGTACATTGTACTGAGGGGGTGGGGTAATTATTCGGTAGCTTGGGTGGAAAACATGTTGTATTTGTTATATTTTCCAATCTATTAGTGACATCATAATACAAAAGTTAGTTTATCAAATATTCAGAATATTACTTTGGGTTTCGTCCATTCTTCTTAATTTATATGCCACGATTGCAGAGCTCGATGGGTTTCTTGTTGATACAGATGCAACGGATATATCTAATTCATGATGTACTACGTCAGAAATTGGACTCATCGATACCTTTGCCTGACAGCCGTTGGCCTAGAAATTTAAACAATACTTATTTAGGTATATTTTTTTTCTACTCAGCACTCAGCATGTGTAACTTAAGCATTGATCGTAGTGGTTGAAATTTTACTTCAATCTCTAGAAGAAAAATACTCGGCCAACCAGTATTTGAGTGTGAGTGACAATATGAACTGTCACTCAAAGTCTTTACAAAAAGCAAAAATGAGCGACAGCTAGATCTATATATACTATAAATTTCAACGGCGAGATCAACTTTTTTGCACTCGCTATCGGTCCTGGAAAAAACTTGCTCTCGCCGTTGAAATTTAATTGCAGCCACTCGTCAAATAATATACTATTATATATGCATTCTATGTTTTCAGTTTCCAAAAACAACAGGTCATTGACTTCAAATCAGCAATGATTTTGAACAAAGGTGGAATTTTCCAAACTGTGAAGGTGAAGTGGATGGCAAATACGTGAGAATTGTGAAACCGAAAAATAGCGGTTCGTTTTTTTATAACCATAAAGAATACTTTAAGTACAGTATCAATGGCAATTGTTAACGTAAATTACGGATTTATTTATGTCAATGTTGCTTGCAATGCACGAGTATCAGATGCAGGAGTTATAGAAACTACTGACTTTTAAGATCGGCTGCAAGAAAAGCGTCTAAATTTGCTCGATACGGGGAACACCACAGAGAATTTAAATTTTGTTTTCATATGAAATGATGCATTTGCTTTGCAAGAGCATTTATTAAAACCATATCCGTCGAAGAATCTAACTGTTCCTCATCGTATTTTTAACTATCTTTTATGTAAAGTAAGACGAACAGTGGAAAATGCCTTTGGTATAATGGCCAACCGTTTTAAAATATTTGACACAGAAATAAATATGAGACCAGAAAAAACAAATTATGTCGTTCTAGCTGCTTGCATTCTGCACAATTTTTTACGGCGACATTCTCAAGAAAACTACATGGCTCTAGGCTCAACTAACCTAGATGATTTAGAATCCGGAAATTTGATTGACGAAGAGTGGAGGCATGAGGTAATTCTTATTAACGGTTTTCAATTGAGCTCCTCTTGAAACGTATAAAAACAAGTTAAAGATTGCCGAGATGCGTATAAAGAATATTTTCTTGATAGAGGAAAAGTAGGAAAAGTATCTCGATACAACATGTAGAAGGGTTAAAAAGAAGTAAATAAAGTAAAACTTACCTCCTCGTTTTCTACCTCCTCCTCTTTCCTTTCATCACTGTCCATTGTTGATATGGCACGGCGATTTTCTTCTTGATCTGCTGTAAATAGCAGAAATTCATTATACCATAAGCTAGGCACGTAAACATCATCGGCGGATGTCTCAGTTTTCCTAGACTTTTCAACCTTTTTTAGTTCTTTACGAAAAGCACTTCTTAGATTATTAATTTTATTACGTACTGTTTCTTGTGTAGCCGACGGACCTATTGTCTTATAATGTTCTATTAATTCCTGATATCCTGTATGCTTTAGGCCTCGATTGACATAACACTTTTATTTAACTTTCCATAAAGATGGATATAACTGATATATATATATATATATATATATATATATATATATATATA
>JAHWXV010259012.1:0-12771 GCA_024586415.1 Phrixothrix hirtus | reverse complement strand
TACGTTACATCACTCTTAAAATGGTTTGTTTGCGCATTGTTCTATCTCACCAGTTATCGGTACTTTATCAATCTCTTTATTTTGTCATACCTCGTCTATAAAATTTAAATTGTAAAGAAATAAAACCTGACACGTGAATTAAATGTCATATTGTCACCAAGAGCTCTAAACATGATTGCATTGAGTGATTCAACCAAGGCATTAGTTTTACTTAAAACGTTGTAACTGTCGTTTTACATGTCCCTACAAGGCGTATTAAGAACTTTTACTGAAGTAGGTAAAGGATTTAATATCGTAGGTTCGTAGAAGTATCGGAAATGAATCTTGTTTGATAAACAAATAGTTTATGTATATTATTATAGCATAACTATATTAACTAGAGATTCCTTACCGGAGCTTTGTTAAATTTACATATCTTTCTACCAATATGTAAAACATTTCAATACTACATATAGAGAAGATTCTGCTACTGGACAACGGTTAGTGCCCTAAGATAGTTTTTAAAAGCCTTTGAATTATTTAACTTGAAATGTTTTATTTCAAATCCTTTTTATATTTTATATGCTTTTAGGAGGATACGATTGGCAAAAATGTAAATTGCATTCTATAAAGCGTTTATCAATAAATCTCTTTTAGATTGAACGGCGTGAAATGAAGATAGTTGGCAATATTATATACTAAAGTATTAAATCCTTAAAGCTTTAAATGGCATTTATTTAGGATAAACTTTCAGACTGTGTACATATGAATAGGATCAGGGAAGTTTAGTCAGTCCCTGCATCTAATTTAGATCTAAAGACCCGCATGACTTATCACATTGACATGACCTACTGTCCATATTATCGCTACAAATTACGATAGTTAGTATTTGCAAAGCCCTTAGCTGTTGATGTTTGCGCCTCTGTGTATGTATATAGAAGCGACTGTTTGCACCCCAGTCCTCTGATTGCACTCTCATTGTTAACAAACTACAGAACAACTGCGGTTGTTAGATTTAGTAGATCGTTTGTGTTTTATTTGCTCTCTGCTTAGTCGCAGCTAGAACTTACTTTCAAATTAACGAGAACATACTAGCTTTTGAATTAAATTAAGAACTTTCAAACTTATGCTTTTATGTACATCTTTAAAAGGCATTTCAACTGCAAAGAAAAAGGTACATAAATTTTCCTGATTTGGTTTTGCAAGGTAGAATTATTATAGGTACGACAATGCTTATTCTTTAACTGCTTGATACATTAAACCTTAATGAAGATTTGATTAATAAATTTACCACATATTTTACTGTCTACAGCAATTTAATTGCTTAATATAAACTTGTACCTTGACTTACTTAAACGTTACTAGTTTATGCAAAAATACCATAGGAAATACATTAAATAATGCAAATTCTACTACCACAACTACTAAAAAACGTCATTACTTATAAATCTCAATAATAAAACCAATCAAGACTTAAATTGCCTACAATTTAAATCAATTTTAAAATTCTTTTAAGAATAAGCTGGTGCCACCATCCTCTATAAAAACAAACTGCACAGTTATTGCGCTAGTAATCTGTATGTGTCTAGATGGTCAACGATATAGTAAGAGCTACTCTGTATAGAGTGCGCCGCTATGCACTGTTTTAATAATTTTACAGAAACAGATTTCAAAAATACTTCACACTACAATTAATTTAAAAATGAATTCGGTAAAATTAAATGCTGTATATAGATTTATTACATGTAACATAGGTTTGTTTGCGATGACCACGTAATAGGATTTAAAATATTTCACAACTTCAAAAGTATTTACTATAAAACGGAGATGAAAGTTAAAATGGTTTACATATATCAATATTTTCATTGTATATCAAGATATTTAAATATTTGTATTAGGATCGAAAGATTTTACAGTAATTTATAAATAAAATATTCCAGTTATGTCGTTGTAAATATATTATTTGTAATTGACCAAGTTTTGCAGGAAAAATTGCATATTAGCAGATTTTTTTGTAATAAATGTATATTATTTTTATTTATTGGGATTGAAAACGGCAACGCGTTTACATTATATGTTTAATATCAAATATAAGCTTTTCAATATTTAAAAACTAACATAAAATTATTGTTACAAGGTTACACCTAAGCTTATAAAATTGAGTGAGTGAATATTTATCACTTTATTTCAACTTGAGCATCAAAGAAGTATAATAGGATAATTGAAATTCTAAGAACATTCATCTAGAGTTTAAAGCTCATATCTAGCAAAGCAAAACCGTGAATCCTACTAATTGTAATTGTATTCATAAGTGAATTACTAGATAAATAGGTATTGCTAAGTACTTGGTACTTTCTTATGAGTAACAAATGCTATTGTAAAGTAGATCTTGCGTAAAAGAAAATGCCAATTAAGCTGCTTATGAGTCAAAGTAAAAAGTTGGACCAGGTAGAATATGTACATAATGAAATTGCATAAAGCATTGCCCAACACATTGGTGTTTTAAAATTAAGGGGGAGTGAATTTAGGATTTGCTAATTTCTTAAACGATTTCGATATCCTGAATTGTCTCTTATACATATTTAGCATGAAACAAAAGCAAAATAAGATGTTTGGAATGATCATGAAATAAGTCTTTAGTTTTTATCCTATATTTATTAATGAAGCTTTATTTCTATGGTAGAGCATCCTACTACTAATACATAAAATTATACCTACTAATTTTGGTTGTGTTAAAATTACTCAGACAGCCTATATCTGTTTGGCTTATTAAATACTAGTTTTAAATGATTTTACCTTGCAAAACGGGTTCAGGATACCTCAAAACAATCTTATGCTTTGGATAGAAATAAAACAGCATAGGTTCCAAAGAAAACTTTAATTTTTAGAAATCAAGTTTACAAAAATCTTTTATTTCGCCTCTAGTGTACCTAAGAACGCAATATCAATGTCATAAAATCACACTAAGCGATCTTAACCTTGAAGTGTACTCATGTTTACTCTTAAAATATTTTTACAAAAATATATTTGAGGTGAGTGGACTTACACAGGTACATTTACAAATCTCTTTAGAAAACCCCGGTTTATGAGAAGAGTTCAAATTTTTACTGTAACGATAAAATTGATGTAAGTATACAGTATGCTTTTTACAGGGAAACAATTTCTGAAAATTCAACAGTAATACGATTACTAACCTTGAAGTGGTTACTTATCCCTTGACAAGACTAACGATCAAATTTTAGAAATAATAAAATAAAGGCGCGAATTTCAAAAATTCGTACACTAGAGACGATACCTCATCAAAAGACTTGGCAACACAGAACGGCCCATATGTTGTCGGTAAGGCAACTTCATATTTTGATAGTCTTTATCTTATTTCACGAATTGTTCAACTTCGTACCTTTGTAGAAGTATCGATTTTTGGAATTTGTTATATTTAGATTTTTTATTTTAAGACATTAATAGTGATTACAGTATTTTATACAGCGTCATTGAATCATAATGAGGGAATTGGTAATTTTAAAATCACTAACCTGGGGAAGCGGTGCAGTGGTTATCTCTATGGTCTCGCACTTGGAAAGCCCAGAGTCGTCTGCTATAGATTAACAGAGACGTCTATTTTAAGGTTTATTCTGGCGCCATATATCTTTCTAGGTTCATCCATATCTTTCCCTAAGACAGGGTCTCAGGAAAAAGCTATTATCAGTAATTTCTTTGTCAAGAAAGTATAATACAGCAAACAAGAAAGTAACAGCTGAACTATCCAAAAGTAATGAAAAATAAAAAAAGCAAAAGCATGGGGGCTTTACTAGAAAAATCATGGTAACTCATGGTAACTGTTTGTCATTCAGTAAAAAATAACTTATTTTACAGGATAAAAAATTTTCAAAATAAGTACAACAGTATATTAGTTTATTTGCCAAAAAATTGGAAACCGCGAGAATTTCATTTTTATTCATCATGCTTGTAATTTTCTAAATAATAGTCTAGCTCGTGATCCAAGAGATGTGTGTGAAATTTTGATTTAAGGACATATTTTTTTTTAAATTTATATTTAATGCAAAATTTTCTTGTTTTGCAACTAACATTGTAGATTTTTTGTTTAATGCCACTCCTTTCTATAAATTTTTTTATATTCGATAAGACTCTTTTTATTGAGGGTAGGCAATAGGCAAGCAAAGTAATCGGACATGTGCTAGAAAGTGAGCTTCCGAATAGTAACTAGTTTAGTGTTTAGTGTAGTCTTGCACATTATAATAAGCTACAAACAGATGGCCTATTTGGTTTCTTTTTCTGTAAAGTTCTCAACCGCTAGATAATTCAATAAAACATTTGATATTGTTTGATTACTCTCAATCAATATAGGCTATAGCACCTTGAACCAATAATACTGGCACGCAACTAAACCTTTTGAATAGCTAATATACATATAGACAATTTCAGTTTCAAGGTGTGTAGCAAACGGGGGGTAACTACACCAGCAAAAGGTGTATATATATGACGACAACTTTCGGAAATACACTAAGCTATGCAGCAATGCACAAAACCTCTTCAACAATGTATAGGCAATGCCAAAAATGCCCGGTAATATGCCGGAAATACCGGAAATGTTCGGTTG
Organism: Phrixothrix hirtus; assembly: GCA_024586415.1. Taxonomy (NCBI): domain Eukaryota; kingdom Metazoa; phylum Arthropoda; class Insecta; order Coleoptera; family Phengodidae; genus Phrixothrix; species Phrixothrix hirtus. The sequence goes on along the minus strand of JAHWXV010259012.1, from coordinate 8,174 downwards.
TGCGTTGGTATTGTCAGCAATATTCGGATACTATGAGGAATGCGATGCAGAAATACAGCATTGTTAACTTATTTATACGCGCAAAACTAATTCATTTGGAAGTAAAGCTGGCGGTATCAATGTTATTATTTTTCTTTATGTGCGTAAAAAAATAGTAAGTATGTACATATGTATATTTTATATTGCGTGACCAGTCAAGATTATTATTTTTCAAATTACTGAGAACTTTTCGATGGATTGTGTTTACTATCACTACTTAAATGAACCTAACAATTTTACAGTTTGTCAACAGTGAATTTTATTTATAAGAAAAGAAAATCACGGCGCATAATCTAATACGAAATATTATCAAATTGTATCATTTTCTTGGCTGCAAATCAAACGTTTTTGATTTATCGTCGTTCAAGTACTAGATTAACAAAAATTTTAGCTCGAATATCATTAATATTTCCAAAATTTTGTGTCTACCAAGTTTATATCCTTTATCCTTGAGTTCTCAACCCATACTTGAAAGCGCATTGACTCAGCAAAATTTCTTTTTATCTATTAAGTTATTTGATAGTTCTGTTTATGAAATAATGTCAACATTTTGCTGTTTAAAAACATGATGCTTTTATAAACATATGATCATATTTCTGTTTGTTACAATATCTTTTGTAAGTAAAATTTTTACTTCCAAAAAATGTACAACTTGAATGGTTTTTGACTAATTACATCATCGTATATTAGATACAAGTTTTTAAATTTTTTTAAAAAACAGAACTATTCAAATTTGAATTTCGATTTTGTAAGTTGTAATAGTTACAAATACAATATTTATTATTATTTTACAAATTTATACAGGATATTCAGTAAATAATAGATCATACTTCAATGGGGACTTCTTTGGGTTAGAATCGGCCAATTTAAACCAATTTATGTATCTTGGTGCCATTTTGCTTTTTTTTAAAAGTTATGTGCATTGTAAGGACATGACTTGATTTTATTTTTTTATGAAAAAGCGTTCACCTTCGAAGTGCTTGTATTTAAATTTAGTGAAAAGGGTTTTCATGGTTGCTAAATAGGAACATCTTGCTATTTTTTGTGAAAACTGTAAAGGGTTCTTGCGAAATCTCAAAGAAATCCTTCGTTTACTCATATCATTGTAAGCCGTAACTCTGTCTTAATAAAGGTAGAACCATTCAATTCGGTTAAGAGCAATCCATCCAAAAACTCTTGTAAATAATGGCATGGTATTTATCTGTATCCAAAGTTCCATTTATAAAAACGAGCCCTATTAATTTATCACTCTGAATATCACACTAGACATTTAAACTAAATCTGTTTTGAAAATTATGTCCAATTAAATTCTGGGTTTTTCTCTACTCCAGCATCGCTGCTGCAAACATTCATCGCTGAGTGTTTATCAAAAATGCATAATTGCTGAATGTGGAATCATTGAACCAAATCATTTTCGCATAAAACATAGGATCTTCTCGTAATTAGACTAAATACCAGTTATAAAATTTCAATCTTCGTTCCCTATCATTTTATTCAATAAAATGAATTTTTAAGCAAGATATGATATAAATTTGTACTTGTTTTAAATTGAATGAACTGTACTGTTCGATATTCTCAAATTGTATGCAATTTCATGCGTAAAAGAATAAGATCTCCATATATGCTCAGTGACTGAAATTGCAAGGAGTAGGAATTTCTTAATCAAAGTTGGTAGATCCACTGGCTTGACTTAAGTAATAATTGATTAACTTTTGAGACCATGTGGTAATGTTATAACGTCACATTTGACAGTTGTTATAATTTTTTGCTAAGTTTTTCGGTCTGTGTTTTTTGTACGATTTGTTGTTCTTTTACATTGTTAATTAACATTATTTTGGTTGTTGTTCTTTTGTTAACGTGTTTTGTTTGTTTGATCTTGCCTAGCGTGCGGCAACAAGAATATTACCGTCAATTATGCGAAATTAACAGAGGTCGAATCATTTGTTTGCGCGAAGCTGGTTTTCATTTGGGAAAATTCCTAAGCATGTAATTCTAAATCGGTCTATTGTAATGCGAGTGTCTTGTACATTGTTTGAAAATGGTCAAGAGCATTGTAAAAGAGGAACCGCGGCTTCAAGAAGAACGAATGGCGTCAAGATTGTCGCTTAAAACAACTAGCATTTAGAGAACGATTTTACTCTGCTTGGGCAGTTGCTAACTAATGGTTTGGTGAAGAAGGTCGCCTTATAATCTCTAGAATAATTCATTGCCGAATCCGAAATTTTGGGTTAACATCATATCGTACGCAAGTTGTGATTCCTTTAACTGCAGAACATTGCCAGCAATGGTTACAATGGTGCAATAAACGATCTCATTGGAATTTTTTGAACGTCGTAGTGTTGCCTTTAGTACTGAATCTAGATTTTGTTTCGGAATGCAGGACGGCCGTATGAGAGTCAAAAGAAGACTGGGTGAACGACGAAATCTTCAATTTACAGTTGAGAGGCATGTACACCGTACTGTGGGTATTATGGTTTGGGGTGTAATTACTTATGACAACAGGTCCCCTTGGTATTCAATGGAGGTAATACTTGATCACAACGGTATATTGCGGAGGTGGTTGGAACACATCTTCTGCCATACCCACAAGAGCTCGAAGATCCATTATTTCGGTAAGAGAATGCACGTCCACATGTAGTAAGGTTTTCCTTGAACTCCTTTGAGCAAGTCCAGGTTCATCTTTTACCTTCACCTCCAAGATCTCCAGATCTTTCACCCATTGAACATGTATGAGACATAATGGGGAGAAGGTTGTGAAATTTACAGCGTCCTCCTTTGACTTTGGAGGCCTTGAGACATAAGGTACAACTTGCATGGTAGGAAATGTGGAAATTTTCATACCTAGAAGGTGTTACGATAGGTGCGTATTGCTACGTGACTATTTTTGCGGCACTCGAAGTAAACTTGCTACATATCGGTTAATTCTCGGTGATCCATTTTAGCACTTAATAAGTAAACTATTGAACATTCATTGACAACCAAAATGGCGCTCATAATAGTTGTTTCCCAATGTATGTTTTTACAGAAAAATGTTGTTTTTTCCCAAAGTTTAAAGCAAAAGTGGATGTTATACATTTTTGAAATTAGAAGAGAAATCACTACATGAATCAGTCAAAAGGACTATAATGAGCTATTTAAAGAAAAGTAGCTATCGCCACTTTAAGAAGGCAGCACTTACGCTGATTTTCTGAATGACAGCATATACTACTTTTTGAGTTATTTGATGTGATTTTGTTTCATTAAAATTGGATAATAAATGTCGAAGCTATATCATTGCCCATTGTTTATGAAACAGCCTGTATATCACAATTTGTTATAGGTTTAGGTATTTCGCGGTTGTTTGTATTATTAGTGGTAGCAATGGAGTGTGTAAAATCATCGTAACGGACGTGTTTACACATCGTCAACAGCATAGATAAATTCAAGGAAAAATCATGGCCGGCAGTGTGTAAATCAACTAGTTTAGAGATAGTCGTAGAAAAAAACGTATTTTTTCAAGAAATTAATTTTTTGAGGAACTTCGATTTGATGAATAATTGTCATCGACTCCTTTCCTAGATTAATAAAAGATTTCAAGTAATATGCAAGAAATAAGCTCATTTGTAACCTTAAATAAAGTTCTTACACATAATTAGAATTGTTGTTTCCTAATAAAATCTAGCTGAAAACAAGTTTTGCATGCAACATATTTTAAAAATTCGTGTGATAATTTGTACAATTTTGTTGTTGCAATGGTTCTAAATTAGTTATATAAATAACTAACTTCTTGCAGAACTAAATTATAATATAAATGCTTCCAAAATATCGGAATTGGTAAAGAAATATAAGAATAACCTAAACACTGTTGAAACAGTTATTGAAATGCAGCAATGTGTTGCGAAAATGCGGCAATGTATTACGTAAAAACTGAAATGAAAAGTAATTTCTCGGAAATTGAAAGAAATGGGGCAATTTATTGCGGAAATGCGGCAATGCATTGCGTAACTGCGGCAATGCATTGCGGAAATGTGGAAATGAAAGGTAATTGTTAGGCAATTGAAAGAAATGCGGCAGTGAAAGCATCACACTGCCGAAACTGGGCAATGGTGTACAGAATTTAAATAGCGGTTACATCCCCGGTAGCAAATAACCGAATGTCAAATTGCGGCCTTTGTAGCTTAAGGGTCTTTAGCTATGATTATTTAATTACTTGCACCAATATATGTCTACAAACATTTCTTATTAAATGTGCAGATTATTAATAAATCAGGAATATTGTAAAAATATAAAGTTCAACCCTGATTTCCCACTGAACTAATAATAAGAGCAAAACTATATTCTTTGAGTAGGCACTCATAGACACTTTACTTTGTTTGTGTGGGATTTAAAGTGCAAGGGCGATGTGATAATTTCTGTCAAATATAATGTTAGTAGACTGCATGTAAATTTTTAGCGCCATATAGTTACGTTTGAAAGACTTAGAGGCAAACAACTTCTGATTTTGTTATAATGTATAAGAACGAATTTAGTGCATTGATTAAGCATTTTATTTTGCGTAGAAAAACCGCAAAAGAAACAAAGGAAAGCTTGATAAATGTTATGGCACATCTGCTCCAGAGAATTCAAATGTGACTTATGGGTTGTCAGAATTTAAACGTGGCCGTACAAGCGCAATTGGTGAGCATCATTCAAGTCGACCAGTCGAAGTGAACACCAAAGAAATTATCGATAAAATCCAAGATATCGCTTTGGTAGATCTATGAGCGAAAGTGCGCGGGATAGCCAACATCGTATACATCTTAAATAACATGTAGGTAAGATTTTGCATGAACATATAAATATGAAAAAGCTGTCAGCAAGATGGGTGCTGCGTTTGTTGACAATAGAACAAAAACGCAATGGTGTGGTCATTTCAAAGTAATGTTTGGCGATGGTTCAACGTAATGAAGATGAATTTTTGCATAGATTCATAACCGTAGATAAAACATGGATCCACCACTACAAATATGAAACAAAACAACAATCAAGACAATGGATTGAAGCCGACGTAAGTGCACCAAAGAAAGCAAAAGTAGTTGCATCAGTTGGAAAGATTTTGGCGGTTGTTTTTTAGGACGCACAAGGTGTAATGCTCATGGATTATTTTGAAGTGCAGGAAACAATCACATGAGATTATTATGTGGCATTAATGAACCGATTTTATGTTGAAATAAAGAAAAATGACCACATTTAGCAAAAAGGAAAGTGCTTTTTCATTATGACAACGCACCAGCTCACACGCCATGGAAAACTCAACAGAAATTGGACGAGCTACGGTACGAATTGCTTCCGCATCCTCCGTATTCTCCTAATCTCTCTCCCTTTGACTATTTCCTGTTCTAAAACCTGAAAAATGGCTCGGTGGAAGGAGATTTAAATCAAATGAGGAAGTTGAATGGGAAACTGATGCATATTTTCGAGGAGTTCATAGATTGTACTATAAGGATGGTTTAATGAAATTGGAAAAACGTTGGACTAAGTGTATCGGGCTAAACAGAGACTATGTTGAGAAATAAAATGAAATTTTGAAGAAAAAGTTGTGTTCTCATGTAGGGACTTAACGTAAAATTTAAATCCGTTGTGATTAAAAGTGTGGCTTTAGTTATTGAAACAAGTGACTAGAGTTGGCGTTTTAGTCATGTAACTATAAAAAATTACCAATTGCTGAAGGCGTTACTATAGAGCTTCATAGATAACATTTCAGTAGCATTTGCCGTAAAATTTGAATGATCTGTTAACGTGAAAATCATGCAATTTTACTTTCTTCGGCCCTTTTCATTTTAAATACTTCAAAAATGCATAAAATAATGTATGCACCTCAAGACTAAATTTCTTTCTATTCCTCGAGAAATAAACTTCTCTCTCGACATTAAGAGAGACACTTTAGTCCCTTAATATACAATATACTATTGTTTTTGGTTTTTCCTTAAATTGTCAAGCACAGCAAAAAATGTCAGCCTGTTTCAACAATACTCTTGCTCCTAGCCTTTGGATGTGTCATTATAATGTAATACAGGCGCAACACCAGCAAATGCACTCTATGTTTATCTACATAAATAAGGTTTCTTCTTGTATCAAACAACGTGGTGTAGGAAATTCAATGATCATTATCTTACAAGGTATTAGTATGAAATCTTTGTTCACCTAAAGTTTAAATTTTTGTATAGGGTTCTGCACTTGTTATAAAAGATAAAGAACCATTTCTGTTATTATGCACTTGTAGTAATGTCATGTGTTACTGGTATACTCGATTGGGTATTATTATATGATAACATATGAAAGGACATTTGATGGATACTCAATCTATATCACAATATGTGTGATGTTCCAAATAAGTCATAGCGTGATTTGCGTTTTGATTTACTTGTATGTGAAATACGTAAATTTTCAAAACATAGAGTAAAGGCAAAAACTTACGGCACTAAAAATATTTGACACAGAAGTGTTTTCTTGATTCGTTAGCTTGATTAGACGCAATGGTATAAGGTAAAGCTATTTTAGTAGAAAAATCTGGAGTGAGACAACACACGACTTTCTCTTCCACACTTAGATACGCAAATAGTGTCCATAAATGATTAAATTATTAGTTGTGTTAATTTTGGAAACGATAATTATAACGATCACCCATCCAAGTTACTCGACACGCGAAAGGCTGCTTAACCTCGGAAATTTTATCTGATAACTTGCTTCAACGCATTTTTTCAGAAAATCCGTCAAGTTCACGTAAAAGGGAATTGTAAGGATAATAACTGCAGAAAGTTCAAAAAAAATGTTATAACTTTTTTTTAGAAAAACACAAAATAGGCTTGAAAATCCCAAGTATAAAATGGCACTTCATGTCATTCAATTGTAAGTAAATTCTTGGCGTCTCATGTGCGGATAATAAAAGCCTTAAATATTAAATGTCACTTTTATAGGATGTTTAGTTTTTGAGGTATGTTGTTCACAATTAATACTTTAAGCACTTCCGGTTACTCGAGCTTACGAAATTTGTAAGAGAAACCACTTGGTTCATATAAAACGTAGTGAAATAGCTAAAAAATATACTAAGTTTTAAAAAAATCGGTACAGCTGATTTCAAGAAAATTGCGAAAATTGAAAATTCGCAAAATATCTAAAAATGACAGAAATAAAGTGGAGCTTCACACACACACATACACACACACACACACACACACACACACACAACACACACACACACACACACACAGACAAACCAATTTCTAAAAACATTGTAACATGGAAGTTTAAATTTCCTAAGTTAGTTGTTTCGTTTGGGAAAGACCACCCTGTATTTATGTCTTTAATGCGATTTTACTTCAAGTTCAATATGAAAATGTTTGTTTAAATAAGGAAAGACATGATATCTATTCGAAATAAACACTATCATGTTTTTATGCAGCGGTCTATCGGACGTTGTCTAAATAGGCACTCGAGAAAGGGTTTTGATGATGTATAGGTGAGGTTTTTAATTAATAAAAGCCGTACGGGTCTCTTTTGTTCGAATTTAATTAACTACTTTTGATTATTACAAGTTACCTACGTATTTGTTAGTAATAAACGCGGTACTTATTGTATTAGAGTAATTAATTAATTTTTCGTTATTGTTCATTACGACTCACTTGCAATTATTACATATCTTGCTCTTTCGAGTGCGATTAAATACCCTTCTGCTGTTGCTGCTTATCTACGCCGCTATAAAGTTGACGTGTGCCTTGTTTTGTTGTCAAAATAAATCAACTACAGTTACAGCTCTATTACCATAAGTTGGTTGTTATCTTTTCTTCGTAGAGATTTTGGATTGGTTCCGCTTCTACCACCTGGATCCCGTTGTTACCGCTGCTGTCAGTACGTTTCCAGTTGCCGTGATTCCAGTTGTCGCGCAATTATCCCATTTTCCTTATAATTGTGTGTGTTTGAAATATATTAACGTGATTATTGACTTTTCCTTATTATTCTGTTTTGTTTGAAATTTATTTACGTTATTATTGAGTTTATATTTTGGAACAATTTCTACTTTAGAATTACGTGCTTATATATTTTTAATTTAAATTTTGAAACTACTTTATTCAGATTTGTATTGAAATTTAATTTAATTTTGTTTGAACTTTTATTTA
>JAHWXV010258989.1:0-17277 GCA_024586415.1 Phrixothrix hirtus | reverse complement strand
ATAATAAGAGTCAGATAAATTATTAATCTTCGTAATCTTCATAAAAAATGCCGCAAAACTTACATGTTATCTCAAGTAGTTGGAATTGTTTATCGTTTGGCATCAAGCCGTTTTTATTGCGTAACTCGATGAATTTGAACTGCAATAGGGTACTTGTAGGGTGCTTTGGAAAACTCTCGGCGTCCGCTACAAGAATATGCGCTTCTACCATCAAGTAGAACTTTTTGAATCATAAAATTTTTGTTTGAAACATTTTTCTGTAAAACTTATACTTTCTGAGTTATTTAGTTGTATTCAGTCTTTTAGGACACCCTGTATATAATTAACTCGCAAAATTTTAAAATGAAATATTAAAATGTAAATAACTGAGGGCTGTCTGCATACAAGCTTCGCTTAGGCTGCAACTCTTTGTTTGATTCCTCTTTTTTTTTAAATGTTATTATTGCGAATTTCATATTTTATCTAGTGTTAAGTTTCATAGTTTATCTAATTTTGAGTTTGATATTATATTTTCATGGTATATTTCGTTTTATTATTTAATTTACTTTTAAGTTTCATATTTTTTACTTCATGGCACATTTCACTTTTTGTTATTTAATCTAATTATATGCTTTTTACTTTACATTTCTAATTTCGAATTTGTATTTTCTTCTTCTTCTAAATAAATAATAAATTTAAAATATTCCACACATAAAAAATAGAAAAAATGGTTAATTTAAATGTTGAAATGAGATATACCAGGTGCACCCGAAAATAATTCAACAGCGCATTATGCCTAGCTATAAAACGTCATAATGACGGCACACAACAGGCGGCATGTGCAAGGTATTATTAATATAGTTATCGCGTCTTAAAATCTAGAAATACGATTTTACATTGCTCAAGCGTAAATTGACTTCAAACTGTCACTATATCACAATGAAAATTACATTTTCAAATTTGAAGTGTCTAAATTTGGACAGATGGGCACGCTTATCTTGCTTTTGAAATCTTTACCAACAATCACAAAATTTACAAGGTTTTCATTTGATAATAGAGAGGTTTACCGTTATTCGGATTCAATCTCCTTATGTAGTGTGAAATAGAATCTTCTACCTGTTTCGTTTGTATCTATTATTGAACAAAGTTTTGTTAAACTAGGTTAAGCCGCCTGGAAATTTATGGAAATGCTCCAAATATTAAAACTGGGTACAACTTACATTAATAAGTTACAGTTACAAAGTTTATTTCAGTATGTCTGGGGTTCAAATGTAGTACTTTTGCGAAATAAAGTCAAAAAGTTTCTGACTAGGTTGACGTCACGCAACTAAAACCGTATGCTTTCTGCCTCTCACTTGTTATTGTGTACACCATCCAAGTTTATTAGTGCCGAAAATTGAGTTTAACCACCGATTCATCGAGGATGGTTGAAAATTTTTCAAAATGGTTGAAATTAAACATTGAGTGGTGATCAAATCGTTCATCAAAAATGCAATACGCCAACTCAAATTAAAAACCATTTAGATGGTATAGATGTAGACCCTTCTTTATAATATTCAATTGTGAAATTAGAAGAGGCTTCTCTGTGAAATGCTAAAGTTGCGCAGTCAAGAAAAGTGATTATGGTTACAACCTTTTAGGATTTCCGAGAAGTTTTTCTCAAAGAACGAAATACCATGAATGGAAACTACCGTACAGCTCTGCTTTAGGTATTTGAAACGCCACCAGTAGATATTAAAATTTCAAGGGACTTGCTTGCAAATAATCCAATACAAAATACAAATCGGCATTATTATGTAGACATTAATATTTTAGGATTGCTAACTTCAATACTAAATGATTTATTTCTCGGGAATCATGAACAATAGCTACTTTTCCTCAAAAATCTCCAATAGTAAAACCATTCGTTTGTGCCTTACTAAATCCCTATAACACTTTTGCTAACTCAGTAGGTGTTAATTTCGCTTTGCAAGTTTTCGGTATTGTGTATTTGCTATGATTTAGATTGATTCCCCTTTTTTCCTGAGATCTGCTCCAAAGGTGCTGAAAGATAAACCAAAAACCAAAATTTGTTAAGATACAGGACGTACTTTAAACATGAAGCGTCAAAGTCCAGCATATTTTACCTCATTTCTTTGATTTTATGTATAGTAATATAAATATTAAAATACGTATGCGCACCATCTATTGATGCATAGAAGAGATATCCAGAAACCATAACCAGTTAACCCTAATTTTTATAAATTTCTAAATAAATATATTAGGTATTAAATATAGTAATATTAAAAAGGTTTTTCAAGGTGTTGCCTTGCAAATTGTTAAAATCCTTTTGCTTTTACTATTATAATGTGCATATTTTAAATAGTTAAGCTTCGAAGTAACTCATATTTTGCGGTTTGTTTACAATTTTGTTCATGGCAAATGTGTAAATATTTAATAACATTTAAATTATTTCATAATTAACTGACAGTTGATACTAAGGTACGATAACCTAACACATAATAATGATTTTCATCATTTTAGTTAATTCGATTCCTCACAATTAAAAAACTTCACTGTACATTTACGCATTTAATACACTTTGATAATCGCAATCCATGCTAGTATATATAAAAAAATTGATCTCAATGTTTACAGTAATTATTTCTGCAACAATAGTATAAAAATTCTAATACACCGAACTAACGTATTTATTCACTATTAGTTATTTGTGCCTCAAAAAATAAAACTGCGCAATGTATTTTTCAGACCACGCTGCTTAACCCAACCTAATTTATTTCACACAGCTCTGTTAAGTTAACTTGTAAAATATCTTGTTTAAGTCTGCCTATTTCATCCACACTATTTTTTAACAATCTAGCGTTGCTGAAATTGCTGAAAAGGAGTAAAACCCCTTCACAATTAGTAATTTATAATGAATTTGGTTAAGTTTGAGCAGGTCTAAACTTTTTTCTTTCACTTAAAGCAGATAGTTGAAAAATAGAATTCGGAAAAGAAATCTACTAAAGGAAATATTAAGATTTCTTTCTGAATTGTATTTCAAAATTAAAAAATAACGTTGAATGCTAGCCACAGTTATGTAGTTTATGAAATATCAAAATGTCACAAAAACTTATTTCATTTACAATCCTATTAAACAAGTTCCTAATACGCGTATATATTAGGTGCAAAGCCTTATCTAAATTTTAAAAAGTCCAACTTAAATTATATGTAACTGGTAATTTTAGTTTCTCCATTCCGCACAGCAGAAAAGCTGGTCTTAATTTTGAGCGTTACGAGCAACTTTGATAATACTTAACTTTGAAGTAGGTAGTGTTCGTAAACAAGTTTGATTATGATATGACATGGTTGATTGTGATTGAGTCTTTCCAAATTTTTAGTGACGTTAGTTATTTATCGTTCGGAGTGATACTAAAAATATATAATATTGGTAAGAAATTCTATTTACAATGTCGTATTTTGCGGTTTTAAATATTTTCTGGTAATGATCGGCCAATTTTATATTTTGTGTTATTCGGGTTCAATAAATGTATCTGATATACCTTATTAATTAAACCAAAATTTATAATCACGAATCATTTAGAGTAATATTTTAGTTATTCATTTCTGGACAAATGGTATAATCACAGGACTCACATTTCAATTATTAATTTCACAGTCCCTTGTGTAAGGTCAGAATTCAGCGTGTAAACCGACGCTTGTTACTAGTATGAAAAGTACTACACGTCAATTTTAATGGTTCTGGAGTAGGCCGGTCTGACGTTATGTCAGGCTGTGGATATTTAATTCAGTTGGTGCGACGCGAAAAAAAGTTAACTAATAGTAGGCCTTGTATTTAACAGATTTTCCCCATTTTTATTATTCAAAATTCCAAAAGCTTATTCAGAAAATTAACTATTTAAAGCAAAATACAGGTAAAGCTGTACATTAAAACTGAAAAAATTTTAAATCTGAATTTAATGTGTCACTCTTAAACTTTCTCTCACTTTGCTCTTTAGAACCACTAGATGCATTTATCTTTCACTTCCATCATCGTTTTCCAGGGTCTTTCAAAAGGCTGTCCTCAACACGTAAGAGATCTCCCTGAGACCAATATACTTTAACATTAGAATTAAGTGGAATCATTTCTTCCCAACCTGGTCTTTCACTGTGATTCTTCGATTTTCAAAAGAGCTTCAGCTCTGCGCCTCTCTTTTGATCTTACCTGACATTATTCGCTATCTTGTCATCGTTGATTGCAGTAGGTTTATGAGAGGTACTTCAATCTTTGACACCTGTAGTTCTGTATTATTAGCGTATTATTGCAGTGTTTTGGCAATTTTTCTGTATATATCCCCGGTTTCCATATTTCTAACACAGTTTTCGCAGTCTTGTAATTATTTGTGTTTTAATTATTCTTCCAAACTTTCAACACTAGATTTCTCTCCCTAGATAGCAAGTACACGAACGTGGCCTTAGGATACTTATTTGACCAATTATAATTCCAGTTCATGAACCAATGTACCAGGAAGGTCACTAAGATGTGCTAATCTAAGTGCTTATTATATCTCAGAATACCGAAGACCTTCCACAACTGTTTGCGCCCCAACTTGCTCAATAAATTCTTTTGGAGCCTGGGATGTACTAATCTCATTCGTCAAGCAATTTTAGTGTCGAATTCTTGGGGATTCTCTTCAATTTTCTGCACCTCGATCCATAACTGAGCACAATAGGCTGGTTGCAGATCTTTATCTTCATATCGCATTTTCAACCGTGAAAAACTGTAATCGAAATTATGATACAAATTGTCTAGTATGGTTTGTAGAATATCTAGAGAATTGCCGCCTACTGCCACTACTAGGTCAGTTGCCTTTTCTTCAAGGATGCATCTATTAATTGTGACAGCTGCTAAGAATGGTTTATAACAATTCACCCATTCACCCAAGATGGATTCCTTTCATGCTTGGGTAATTTCACGTATTTTTTAGCGCTTGTAGTGACATCCTCGGCAGCAAGCAGGTAAAGAACCTGCTATGGATTGATCAGGAGATGCCTCTTTCTTTGGAATACAAGCTTCTTTATTTACAGTGAGGTGGATAATCGTTTGTTGTAATTCATCACACTCCTTGATAGTATCTTGACTTATTTGTAGCATCATATATTTGTTCTTGTAATTTAATTTGGCGTAATTTAAATTCTTCTTTTTAGGCATTTTGACAAAATTTAAAATCCTCTTGTACTTGGTTTGTCATTTCATTGTATAAATCCATTTGATTTGGTTTTGTATCTTTCTGAAATTTATTCTGAGCTAATTTAGGTTTTTACTATAGTGCTCTTTGACTAGATCTAATTTGATCTTGTGATTTATTATTGATCTGCATTGAGCGGTCCCACTTCTTCCTGTAATTTAGTTTGACACAATTTAAGTCCCTCTTGTAACGTATTTTGGTTCGATATAATTTCATCTTGTGATTTACTTTGTTGGAATAAATTTCTTTTTGTAATTTAGTTTCATTGGACTTCATTTAATTTTGATTAAAATCCATTTGATTCTGCATGTTTTACAACATCTCCATCAGCGACCCCATATTTTCATTGGTACTTTTTGCCACCAACATATATAATAGAATTAACAGTAGTTTTTAATATATTAATGGTACGTTAGTTCACACTTTCAATTTCAAGCCCCACACCCGGTGCCACTTTAACAATTGTTTAAAGTTTTTATTTATCTCAATTAACTTATGTATGTATTTGTATGCATTCAAATTAATATTTATTTTAGAGTAAATAGTAATACCAGGGCATATTTATATTTATTTATAGCACCATCGTAATAAGTCAAAATTATTAGGAAAATTGAGTTAAAGGAATGCAAACCGTCATTTATATAGAAAAATATAGGTATCAGTTATAGTTTTGAGTCAATTGTTAATAAATTATCTATATACCGTCATGTAACGTTCTGAAACACTACAGAATCTCCTAAAAACGCTTTTTTGGCTCTAATTTTGTTACAGTATACGAGGTGTGATAAAAAAACAAGAATTGTAATTTTCTTCAAAAGGCGTTAATTTATTCGTCAATTATTATACCGTACCCTTAAAAGTACTTCACATGGGATACAACACACTTCTGCTAACGTTGTTTTCGACTTCCGAAGAACTCTTGAAACGCTTCTTTAGGTATTGCTTTCAGCTCAGCCAGCGAGTTCTTCTATATTTCCTCTGTCGTTGAAGACGTTGTTCTTTAAGGATCCTCTTGAGTTTATGGAATAAGAAAAAATCAGAAGGGGCTATATATGGAGAATAGGGAGATTACGACATCCCAGTGGTCTTGTGTTTCGCCAAGAAATGCGTAATAACTAATGCGATGTGTTCCGATGGATTGCCACGGTGTAAAATTCGTGAGCTTTCTTTCCATAGTTCGGGTCCTTTTCTTCGGATAAACTCACGTGAATTATGCATAACTTGTAGGTAATACCATTTATTAACTGCGGATCTGTTGGTAAAAATTCAAAGTGCACAACTACGTTGTAGTCAAAGAAAACGATAAGAAAACTTTCACGTTTAATCGCACTTGACGTGCTTTTTTCAGTTTCAGCTCCTTGGAACACTTCCATTGCGGTGATCGAGCATTTGTTTCGACGTCATAGCCATACTCCCATGTTTAGTCACGAATTATAATGCTTTGAGGTAATTCTGGGTGATTAGCGACGTTAGCTAGCATTTGTTTGGTGATTTCTACATGATGCTGTTTTTGTTGAAAATTCAAAAGGTTCGGAACGAAACTAGTTGCCACTCGTTTCATACACAAAATGTTAGTGAAAATTACTTCATATTAGCCATGCGATGTTCCTAGTTTTCAACAACCTCTATAATGGTAATTCTTCGCTTAGCAAGCACACTATCTTTTACATTTTTAACATGTTCACCATTGCATAACCTGCTAGCATGCCAAATTTAGAGTCATCAAGTAACGTGTTTACGACCGTCTTACAGCGATTATACCGTAAGCACGTGATTGTGACATTGTGCTACCACTGAAGGCTCTTTGCAACATTTTAATACTCCACTGCACTTAATTTTGTTTTTGCACATAATTTTAAACAAATTCTTACCTCAGACATGTCGGCACACTGAAGATCGCAGAATGGCCATTGGAGGAGGTTACTTCAAGGCTCTCTAAAAACAAACTGAAGATTGCACTTGTATGAAATTTGGTGCATATTTGAATCACATTACTACCAACTTGCAAAAGAAACTTTTAACCTAGTAGATACAATGCGCGCATTTCAGAATTCTTGTTTCTTTTGTATTACATCATGTATATTTATTTGATTTGGATAAATTTATCGAACACTTTACTATAAATATTTACCTAGGATAAAATTCATATAAAAATTAGTAATTGTCATAAGTAATTAACCAGTATAAACTTTTCTAGAAGAAGAGACCCACTGAAGAAGCTATCTTTAAATAAATTTGTTGAAATTCTTACAGAAATAACACTTAAACAGCTGTTTCATTCCTTACAGAATAATGCGATTTAAAATAAATAAACAAATATTGCTGTGTATTAAATATAGTTCAAGCAAATCTCTATTTATAATTAATGGTGACGCGAAATTTGCAACAGATCTTTTTCGAATTAGATTAAAATTATTTACAAATCTGTGTTTCCTGTGGCGTTCTATATACGTATTTTAAATGATGCCCCTTATTTAGAGGCCGCTCGTATTTAACATCGCATACCTATAACTGAATACTCGTTGATTCCGCGAAATCCTTATAATATGACGTAACAAAGTATATATCTGTTACTTTATATTCTTAAACAATAAAGTTCAGAAAAATAACGCTAAGGAATTATGCCTTAATTTTTAAAATCTATGAGGTTATAGTGATCCGAAGGATCTTTAATTACGTTTTTTTCCAAAGCGAGATTCAAGAATTTTTATCTTAAAAACTATTGAAAATATGCTTTCAAGACCATAAAGATATTTACTCATAAAATATGCAGTAACAAATTCAATGCCTGCAATATCCTGTTTCTGATTGTGTAGATAGCTAGTTTTTTACCAAATAGGGAAAGATTATTTAATTACCATTTTGTCCATCTTCATTCTCTTTTCATTTCTACAAGTTATTTCTATGTTAGCACCCATACCAATTAATTCAACATACTCATATCATTTCTGATTCAGGATGATTTTTATGTGTTGTCTAACTTCTACACCTGAACGAAAATTCTGGTGTATATCTACAATTCACAATTAGCGCAAGTTTGTAGTGTTAAAAATCTTTACGTTATAATGTATTTTGATTTGATTTATATTTATCAATTCTTGATGATTGATTCATTCAATTTAAATTAAAGTATATAATACAGACTTGCTTAAAAATTCTTCTATGGTTTCCTATAATTTAAAATTTAATGCCGATGCAGTTCTCCTGCTGATTACTTTACCTTACTTAACTGGAGATGCCGTTTGCTCACGATTTTTACCTCCAATTTTTACTCTTTGAATTGCTATACTAATATATTTTACAAAAGTATCACTTTTACTAAATACTTTAAGGTATGATTCAGGAACGTTTACAGATTTGTTTAAAGAACGACTACGTTTTTTTATAAGAAACAATTTCATTTTAAGGATGATGAATGAACGAGTAGTTTTTTGGGAATTCGCTCCAAATTGTATTTCACTGTTTGTGTAATAAGGAGTTGAGAATTTAAAAAAGGCTACTACATCTTTTAACGCTATAAGCTATCCAGATAACTGATCATTTACTTGTTGAAATTTAAAAATCATAACCATATTTTAAATTACACATTTATTCAAGCGTAGCCTCTACATCATATTAATTGTCGTAATAAACTAATAATGAATTGCTACTATATTATGATATTTAACTTAATAATGCAGAAGTTAACTGCTGATGCTCATAGTTGTACACTTTATTCATTGATATTGGTTGTTATTGACCGTAAATGTACATTTTGTTTGCTTCTTGTGGTTGCAAAATATGGCGAGAGAGTATGACGGAAGTGCGGACAGTACGGCTAGCCACGTAAGTTCGTTTCGCCCACTCTACTGTACAGCGTTCATTTATGCTACGTAAGCGCGTCTGAAAATTCTACGACTTTGTCGTTTATTTGTAAACACCCGGTATATAGTATCGCGCTATAATAATCAAATCCACTTTGTAAAGTGCTAAAGCGTAGTGATAGATGCTTGATTTGGTGAGCTGAATTATATTATAGTAACCTTTACGGTACATAAATTCTTTAAAATGATTGCGAAAATTCTAGCACTTGGTATCTATTTTAGAGCTGCGCAGATAACGCTGGCATTGTCAAGAATATCCTCGAACATCTGACCACAGGGCATAGCTGGCTCGTTACGCGGCACACTGAAATTTTAACAATCTAGCAAGAAAAAATTATTATGCTAAATGTTTTTTGGATTAGTTGGTAATGAAAAATAATGCTAAGCATTTATTTACTATTCATTTAACAGTTTTTAACAAAAAATGTATTCAATTCGTTTTAAAATTCTTTGTTAAAAGCTATACAATATAAACCATGTTTTAAATGTATTTCATCGCTTCATACAGTTGCTAATATTAACAAACAATAAAAATGCTTTATTTTAATATATTAATAAATTTTTATAGATACTAATACAAAAGAATTTAGAAGAAAACACTCTACAAGAAAAAAATTAACATGATCAGAGTCACTGCTACTTGGTACACGTTCTTTTGATTTGATCATATCATCAGAAGGTCATCTAGTAAGTTTTAGCAAACATTTATTGGGGAGAAATTGGCGCAATCATTCTAAAATTGAGGAAAGAGTAGGTTAAAACACTACAACTCGACTATGTCTTTTTTCAAAGAAACCGTTAAGTTCACGTAAAAGGCCATTAAAAATGTAATAACCGAAACAAGTTTAAAAAAAATATTGGGTTTCGAAAAAATTGCAAAAAGAATTAAAAATCGCATGAACAATTTGGCACTTCCATTCAATCGATTTTAACTAAATTCCTCCTTCCTTGATTTTTTTTATATCCACAATCATTTTAACTTGTTTAATGTTTTTATTGAGGGTTTTAATTGCAATTTTAATTCTTATACCAATTCTCTGTATGCATGGATAGTCGTTTTTACTTTATATTTATTTAAAAAATTTATTTAGCGTACCTTTACACCCTTTGACATGATTAGCTAATTTCAGGTATCTTGAAAAAGTCTAATTCTATAGGCGAAACTAGTTCATATCTGTATAATTAAACATTTTAAGCATTAGACTGTGTGAATAATTTATTTTTTCTATATTAATTAATCCATTGAGAGCATCATAACCCTTAATCCAACTATTAAAAATAAATTCCTCGCCTCTCATGTATGCAATATAAAGAACTTGAATATAGAATTTCATTCTTATATGTTTAGTTTTAGAGATACGTTGTTTGCAATTATTACGTTAAGTAGTTCCGGTTACTCAATTTCCGAAAATTTATTAGAGAAACTGTTTAGTTAATATAAAACGGAATTAAGTAGCTAAAACAAATACTAAGTTTCAAAAACATAGTTAGAGCAAATTTCATAAAAGTCACGAAAATATCTAAAAATGACGGAAATAAAGTGGAACCTTCGGGTATTCGATTTTAACCAAATTCTTGATTTGGCATACAAAGGTAGTTATCGCCACAAATATAAATTTTTATTTAGCTAGGACATTTAATTTGACAGTTATTTATTTAGAGTTAACGGCGAAGGTAATTCCGGTTACTCGATTTACCGAAAGTTTTTTGAGAGAGCCTAAATTATATGAAAGGTCATTAAATGCGTAAGAAATGCTATTTATTTTAAAAAAATGGTCGCAGCCAATTTTCAGAAAAACTCGAAAAAGCAAAAATTCGAAAAATATCTAAAAATATCAAAAATAAGGTTATTCAATTTTAATCAAATTCTTGATTTAGCACGATTAGGGCCGCAAATACAAATTTTCATTCATGTAGGACTTTTAGCTTCAGAGTTATTTTATTCATGGTTAATGGTAAAACTACATCCGGTTACTCATTTTACTGAAAATTTTCTGAGAAACTGTCTTAATTAAATGCAAAGACATTAAATGTTTATGAAATTCAATAAATTAAAAAAAATCATTACAACCGATTTTGAGAAAATCGCGAAAAACCAAAAAATAATAAGAGTAAAGTAGCACTTCCGGTTATTAGCTTTTAGTGAAATTGCTACGGTCACGTGCCCTGATGAATAAAAACTTAAATGTAAAATTTTGTTTATATACAACTTTTCGTTTTTGAGATATCTCGTTAACAGGCACACATACAGACGGAGACCCACGTCGACACGCACGCATGTACGCACGTACGCACGCACGCTAGCACGCGCACACGCACGCGCACTTGCACGCATGCGCAAACGCACACGTACACACCTATACACACACCCACCCACACAGACACACACACACACACATACACACGCGCGCGCACACAGATAAATTTCCAAAAACACGATTTTGGTACTCAGAGGACTCGAAAACATGTATTTTCACTAAAATTTTTACATTGAAAATTTTGGTTGAAAACAATACTTTCTCTTCTACTTATATTTCATATAGATAAGAGTAAGCAAAAATGTCAAATATTTTGGTCTGCTATTTGCATTCACCATTTCAAATTTATAATAGGTAATTTAATATTGGTAATCTACGGCCCCGAAAACCCCATTATTACTTTTGGTCAAAATCGAAGATACAAAAATTTTGATCCGCCATTTTCTTTGAACATACGAACATCACCTTGAATGTTTTGAACTAATTTAGTTAAAGCTTATGTCAATCGCGTAATTAAAAAAATCGATCGAAATCTAATTTGTTCCAATCGGTTTAGTAATTTAGAAGCTGAGGTGGAATATACCTAAACAGAGTGTTAAAATCATAATCCTTACTTTAGCGTAATTGGCTAAAAAGAATTTGAAATAGCCAATTTGCGCAAATTTTTACTTAGGCATTTTTGTAGCACAAAAGTTCACCTTTTCTTTAAATATAATTTTATTACTGTATATAATACTGTATATAATATGGTATAATGAATTTAATCCTTGAATATTCTTTAAACGTAAGTTATTGTATTATAATCATCTAAGCCAAACCAATTGTATTCTAATTATTAATTAATTCAATTCCTACATGTTTCCATTTTATCAGAAAATCATCGTCAGAGGAAGAATTAATTTTACATATATGAAATGTCAAAATTTTGAAATTTTATATAAAATTAGTTCTTCCTCCGACGATGTTTTTCTTATAAAGTCGAAACATGTAAGAATTGAATTAATTAATAATTAAAATACAATGGGTTTGGCTTAGATGATTATAATATAATAACGTATTCTACAACCAATTTTTGAGATGGATGAATTTTATATTCTGTAAAAGTATTTTTTTAAAGTTTTTGTTGGATCTTATTTAAAAGTATTCATATAAATAAAATACTATTTACAAAAAAAAAGCTATGAGGCCTTAGCTTAATACTAACTGATGTAAAATTCATTAGTAAACACATATCTAGTTTAATCGTTCATTGAATGTACTTACTTAACTAAAGCTTTCGTAGGATTGTTTAATTACAGGTAGTAAGGACACTTTAAATTATGGTTGCAGGTATCTCCTCTGAAAACTTGAATTACTTTCACATTAGTGGCACACTTTTTAAGTGAATTTCATTGCAATTTGGTAATACGAGACATTAAGGAAATGAATTGTTTCCAGCTGGGTGTTTATAATTCCACACCTTGCACTGCATTAATAATTAATGCGCGAGCAAGTCCCTTTTATCTCATTTTGTTCAATTGCAAAAAGCAATATTTATTATCCGACACTTAAGATTCAGTCACAAAGTAAAGCGTCGTTCCTATCGTACTATCTGTGATGTCACAGTTTACTGATTTGTCCAAAAGCTTCTAAATCCAAACTACATATACTTTTAATTGACTTTCGAAACAAATTGGACTTTTCTAAATTTGAGTTTTTACGTTTATCAAAAATTTTTTAGGTCAAAATTATGTAACAAGTCTATATTATGTACTCGTATTAAACTAAATCTATTAGCAAAATTAACAATCCGTATTTAGGTGGCATCACTATCTAAATATTTTTAGATTGTTTTATATTACCTGATAATCGAATAGTAGTGTACTAACTATATTATATAAATTCAACAACTCGTATCTTAAATTATAATCCGATATCTTGTAATTATTATCATAAATATTAAATTAATTTTATTTGATTAGGCAGCAAAATTTAAATTTTGTTAGGAGGAGACTCAACAATCACCGGAAGCTACTGACTCAATACTTAGACTTGACCATTCTGAGTTCCTCCAAAAATCTCTAATGTATAATTCCAGTTGTTCTGTTTATAACATTACTACAATTCATTGTTACAATTATCTGTGATCAAATCTTTGTGACAAATTTTCTGTTTTGTTGTTCTTTATATAACGTATTTGCAGCGTGTCAAGCTAGCCCATTATGCTCAAGGATTAATAGATTTTAATCATTTCTTTCAGATTAATCCGCCTATAATATATAATAGACATCTCTTGTTCATTTAAATAAAAACGCCACAACATTTAGAGATTTACTACTGAGCCAGTTCCAGAATGCCCAATATCTTTTTAATTACTTTAATCGGGCGATCACAGCAACAATTATAATTGGGGTATATACCACTTCCAGCTGATATAAAGGCAATAGTCAATAGTGCATACTGAAGAAGTCAATCATGGAAAACCTGCGAAAGGCAAAAAATTGTAGCAGACTGATGCAGATTGTACGCCTCGAAAGTATCACAAAACATCAATGCAAGGCGCGTTTCTTTATAAGCTGCCCTGTAGAGAACATGCAGTGTCAATCTAGAAAAGCTATTCTAATTCATCTAAAATTGAGTGTGAAGACGACCGCCATTAGATTTTATAAGTACAATATTTATGTATCATAATATCCTCACTATGTTTGGATCCATTTTGTCATATTATCGCATATTGTTATGTTGTCAATTAACTAATATCAGTAAATAAATATTAGTATCTACCTATAATAAATAGTAGGGTAATATTATTTCAATTATATTCCAATATAAATGATTAAATCAAACCCGGGTAAAATATACCTGGTGCGTAACGAAAATTATCATGCATCCACGCGGGATAATAATATTTGTAATTTATATACAAAGATAGATTATGGTGGTTGCTCCCGTACAAAAATAAAATAATTCAAGAAATAACCATTTGAGATTTTTTGAAGCTGGAATGACTAGTTTCGCAGACACAGGAACAGTAGGACTTTTATAACTTTTATTGAAAACACAAAAATTAGATATTTCTTTGCAGCGTTAGAGTAATAGGCTTCGGCATAACTATTAGAATGTATACAGTGAAAATTGGTTTTAATTTCTCAAATGGGGTATTATTCAAAAATGTCGTTTTGGCAAATTTTTGAAAACTTTGAATTTGTTTCAGCGGCGCAATATGTACATCTGTACATCTCATTTTACTATATTCATCAAGAAAAAACCGACACCCAGTTAATTTTTAACGCAAAATATTAAGTAACATAATATTGACGTTGTTACATGAGTTTAATTAAATATTTACTAAATGTAAAACTTAAAAAAAACGAAAGGTATTTAATCACAAATAATACAATAAAATACAACCGCTTTTGAACATAAATTGATTCACTAACATATGTTAAGTAAAAACCTAAAGCATCTATTTACAAAGGTACTGACAGAGTGTATTTTTTTTGATAGAATCTAATACTTAAAAACAAGTTTATATGGCTCATAAGCAGGGTTGTATAAATTGCGTGAAAATATTAAAGAAAAGATATTTCTAATACACATTATAGGGAACTATAATACTGGCTGCCTGTCAGTTATATATTCCAGGCATAAATTAAAACTTTGTTCTTATTTAAAATGATTTAGTAAAATAAATGACGTTAGTACCTTAAATTAAGTTGAGAGTTAAAATTAGGATTATTATTAAATAATTTATGATTAAAACACATCTATATGCTCAAACTTGTTAAAAGAGCTAAACATTTTGATGTGCTAAATAAATTTACCAAATACCTGTAACTACTATGAAATATTATTGCAGTTCCTATTAAAATAAGCTAAGGTAGAAGTACGATAAAAATAATTATAATTGGTCACAAATATAAATTACACAAACTTTCTTTTGAATATGTAATATATTTTAAATCAAGATGAATATTTATGGCTTTAGAAAGGGCAAGCCTTTTAATATGCAGACAGATAACGTCACTTAAGGAACTTTAAAGGATTAAACATTGCTATCATACCCTATCATTCTTCTAATAATAAACTGAACTGAAACTAAACATATCTTATAATTTTTAGAAATATTGGTTGGTACTCATACCCTGGTTCTTGACAAGCCCGTTAAGATCCTATTATACCTACCTTGGACGTTCAGATATACCCGAAGAATGCGATTTTTGTACTAACCTTATTATTTATAAGGTGCAATGACCATCACTAACTTTAATTAAAGACACTGTTCTAGGGAACGACCCTTAACTATAGTGTAAAGTAATTGTCCTTTTGTATAAGTAAAATAAGCTTTAAATGGACTATGGTGTAAGCTTTTAGATGTAAAAATACCTGAATTTAGCTTCGACGCCAAAGTAATACAATTGTATAAAAATATTCCTTATTCACATATTGTTGGTTTATTTGCATGAACAATACGAGCGACTGGAATACCTAGGTTCATACACATAGGGCGTCAGCTCTCGCTGTTTTTTGTTACAAATACGTTATTTGAATTTTTAAAACATAAATAAGCATGATATCGTACGTTATTTACTTTTAAGATCATAGTTAAACTTAAATTCAATGCTTAAATTATTAAAAACATCTTTTCATTTAGGGAATAAATTGCCTTTATATTATATTATTTCAATGCATCTAGTATAGCACACGAAAATTAATATTTCAAAATCTCATACAAGTTTAGAATTTAACTGCAGCTGTGTAAACATTTACGTCCGCTTTGTATGTACAATGTATTACAGATTATCCATGCACCTTTCAAGGGCAAGTTATAAACCGTTTATTCTAATAGGAATTCCAGCGTTCAGCTACTAATGTAAATAATGCACTTTTTTAATGCAGAAACAAACGCGATATTTAACAGGGCGATTGGTATATGAATTTACGCACTAGGTTTTGTGTCGCCGTTTAACAACAACCTTTTAAAAAGAGCAAAAACTTATCATGGAAAACTTGAGTGAAAATATTTCTTGCTACATTGGTAGAAACTGCATGATCTCACCCTAGGGAAATAGGCGCAGTTGCTTGAGAACAAATTTTTGGCGCAAAGGAGAACAAATTCGTGGCGTAAAGTTAAATTATGATTCAGTTCTGATTCGGGTACGCTTGTGTTAAGTTATGAAAACGTATTGAGTGCCGGTTCAGAGGTGCTTTATCTCTTTTAGCAAATTAATATGGGCCTTTATTGAAATATGGAGTACCTGCCTGTCGTTGTCCGCAAGCAGTAATATCCACGTAATTTGGGATCTTCTTTTCAATAAATAAAGATGTCACCTCTTCGTTATGTATTATCCTACACTAATGGGGTTCCCGATCTTGAAAATTAGTTAGTAGAAGCGTCGCCTGAATTTCGAGCGTTTGATTACCTGTAAGTGTCTTACAATTTCTTTTATTCTTCCTTCGCTCGCCTTGGAATTTAGTAAAGAAGGATTAGCTGCGTTTTAACCCATTGTTATTGAATTACGAGCCACGAACACTGACCTACTTTTAACTGTGCGAAAATAACGTAAATTTAATTAAAAGACGTACCTTCGTTTTACCCGAGTGGTCATGAAATAAATAAATTACAGACAAGATATTTACCGTAGCCGTAGATTAGAATTAATTTAGTAAAACATTTTGTAATTTGAATTTTTAACTACCTATGTAACTGCTTGTATGATATTTCCGTTTACGTCTTAATTGTTAATTTTGCCTGTATCTTTATTTAAAATACCCTGGGTACCCATTTTATGCATGCGTTATTTTGACGTTTCTCGTCTGTACATACTGTTATACCGCTAAGAACAACCTAGACCTCATTTCTAAAATTATTTCTTTTATTCAAGCCTCTCAGCTACAATAATCGGCTGATTTTTCTCATCAAACAAAATAAATTGGTCACGAGCCTAGTTTTTCGTTAGTTAATGTATT
>JAHWXV010258927.1:0-12672 GCA_024586415.1 Phrixothrix hirtus | reverse complement strand
AGATCGTGCCGACTTGAATAAACATTCAAATTGAAAATAAAACTTGCAAGTTTGCCGACTTTGCCGCATTAAAGAGATTAGTAAAAATAAAGTGAAAAAAAGGTGCAAACTGACACGTTTATGCAAATGAGTTCTTCTGTGAGAAACTAAAATTCGATGAACAACCACTTTAAAATCATTGAAATTCAAAATGTAGTTAACACCATTGGTTAAACAAGATCTACAAAGTTAATAAAAAGCCAAGCACAAGAGAAAACAACGTCTTTTTCTCGAGGTTGCTGCACGGTTCAAGTAATCATCAAGTACAGTGCATCTAAACAGTAAAAACAGTGCTTCAGAGGGACCCGATGTACAACTCCATCATACTTTGTAATTTAGAGAATGAACTGCCCGCAATCAATCAGTTCTACTCATTAATTTGAGAGTAAATAGTGCCGCTCTAGTTACAAAGAAGAACAGTGCAATTTGCTTACAAAGTAATCTGCAGATAAGAAAATTGAAGACTACAGAAATAAGGTAGAACAAACATTTAATTTTGCAAGTGCAAAAGTAAAGTCGGTAACTTAAATAAAAATTTCAAAGACAATTAATTTATTTTAAAACATAAATTAAAATCCTTTTAAAATTGTATAGACAAGGGATTGCAAACATTATACCTGAGATTCATACATGGACGCCTAAATATGGTAGTTTGCACCCTTATCTATACAAAGAAATATTTTGTAAATTGTTTAGTATTTAGAACCTTTTCAATGGTCACATTGTTGTATATTTATCTGTTTTAAAATCAGTAAGTGTTCATTGACAACAGTAATTATCGTAGATAGTATTTTTTAACTTTCATTCTTTCAAAGAATCATTAATTAGAAATATATAAAAAGTTCCAATTTTATTATTTTAATGTACAGATATTATTGAATATAATTCATTATAATAAATAATTATTTTAATATTGTGTTATTTGTTCAAAGAGATAAATATTGTAGTTAACCAGAGATACAACGGTAGTTGCAGATAAAATTATTTTTCAAGGTTGTCCATTCATAAAGGACAGGCTATAAAAAAAAAGGTTTGTGGTCGAAGACAATCTAATTAAATTTATAAATTAATAATTGACCGCTCGATCAACCTAAAAATACTTGATAAAATATCCAATAAAAGTCTCGACCGCCAACAAAGCATGTTAAAAAGAAAAGAACCAAATTAGATCTAAAATAAAAATAATAATACCGGTTAATAGGAAAAAACACCAAACTGTTCATATTTAACAAAATATTGGTTTACAATTAAAGTGTTATGAAACATAGAAATGCTTTCTGGTTTATTTGTAATGCTGACCTTCCTAGAAATCTTTAGATACCAACCGTAAAGGAAGAGTTAAAAGGTTTGCTAGCAAGTATGAAGCTAGGCTCTACCTACAAGTGACTGCAGAAGCTCTTCGGTTGCTAGACAACCAACATTATGTATGAAGAGACTGAAGAGGTTCAAGCTGCTTGACCTCATCTAGAATGCTGTGCAAAAGCAGAGTACAATGCTTGATTGATGTATGGATAGGTACCATGCCATTGAAAAAGAGTGCATCCAGGGCAGTAAAAATTTTTAAAAATCAAGGGATTTTATTGCTAATGTGTTTCTCCCTAGCCAAAAGAACAAGATGTCAACCATAGACATGCATCTATATTTTACATATGTTTAATATTTTAATTATTTTGAATTGAACAATATATATTACTTTAACTTAGATCAAATGAAAAATATTGTAACTCATTTTTAACAATAAGTAAACAAATTTAAATTCCAATATCATTTTAATTATCAATTACAGTCACTCACAATGAAAATCGTCCACCTTTTTATTTTCTCTTGTATACTTTGTATTTCCTACACTTATTGCATCTAAGAAAAAGTCTTTGATAATATGTTTGTGTAATGTCTATATGATGTAATTCATATAAAATATGCAACAAATACAATATCGCATTTCTAAAATCTGTTATTCATTACCATTACATATGTAATTGCGTTAAAGTCAAAATCGTTCACATATACATATGAGAAATTCCTTAAACATTTCCAAAAAAAAAACAAATGTGTATTGAATGTGTACATATTTTACTAATATTCTATAATGGAACATTATAAAAAACAAATGAGCTGTGATTTAAATGATTGTAAAGAAACACGGGTTCTTTGACAAATACAAAATAATCCTAAAAAAGTACACCACAATTTGCAAAAAAGATAAAAGAGCCTTGGAAAAAGTAAGTACATCTGGAAAATATACGAAAGATTTTGTGAAAAGTTACTGCCATGGTTGAATTGCAAGAAAGATGTCATTTGTTAGCAAGAAAGATAGAAAAGTTAGAATGCAGTTTGCACATAACTATTTAAACAAGGATGTTGCATTTTGAAGCGTTATTTAGAGACAAAATAAAAATCAACATGAAAATTCGATAATGATCTGGGGTTGCGCCTTGGTGGCAGTTGTGAGAAGTATTCATTTTATTGACAGGATTATGGTTAAATGGATGTACAGTAGAACCTGTCAATGTGAACACCTTTCTAATAAGAACACTTTTGAATGTGCCAAACTAGTCCTATAAGAAATAGCATAAGTAAAACCTTTGTAATATAAACACCACCAGATATAAATGTCATTCAGAATTTGTGGCATAAATTGAAATGCAAAGTTAAAAATGCCGTATTAGTAATAAAGTGGAACTTAAAATTAAAAGTGCAGTGCTAGAGGCATGGGCAAAAATTTCGGTAGAATTTACAAATCAATTAGTAAAATCAATGAATAATCGCTTATAAGCCAAGGAGAATAGTAAAGGACTAAAGTACTAAAGTACTACATTGTACTCTTCCTGAAAGCCTACATTAAATGCAGCATTTGTGTTATGTAGATGATTTTCACTGTGACTGAAGTTTTTAATTAATTTTCCACATTTGTTTTCCGTTTGAACATATTTTATTTTTTATTATATTAACTGATACATGTACAAGTATTGTCTCTAACTTAATTTTAATAAAACAAAATAAATCTACTCTGTTAAGGTTTTTATTTTTTAATAATAAATGTTCTTAGTACAAGGTCGATTTTTCTGTGAGCAACTAGTAAACTAATTATCTGATAACTTTAGTATTATTTAATTTTTATTTTCAGTGCCACCAATTTGTAAGTTTGGTTGCCTATCCAGCAGTCTGCACTCTTTCTCAATGGCACTATATGAATACAAATTTGAACAAACTAAAATACATCAATGGGCTGACTTTAGCAAATAAATATTTAGGTTAAGATGTTAACAGTCTAAAATTAATGGTTGGTCTTTTAAGATTAGTTTTAATAGGCAGGTACCAGCAAAGGTCTAAATAAATAAATAAAAGAAAAAACATTTTACACTTAGTTTTGATAAATTAGAAATCAGATTATGGAAGCAATAAAATTTAAATGTACCAATAAAAATAATCTAATAAAAACATTACATTACAAAAAAAAAGTATACACATTAGAATTAACTGCTAAAGTTAAGCTATTATATATTTACAAATAAAAGGTAAATGTTGATGATTTGGATTAAAAATAAAGTTAAAATATTATAAGACAAAAACTACATAAATTGATATGGATTAAGTATGTGTGTTTAATATGTTTTGATTAATACAAAATATAACCACAACAATTTATGTAATTTTTATCATGTTTTACAACTTTAATTTATATTCAAATCACAAACACATTATATATACTTATATGTACAAATGTACAGTAGTTTAACGTTGGTAGTTAATTCTAATTTTTATACCTCCTTTTTGTAACGTTTTATTTGATAACAAAATGTACAAAGTTTACATTTAAATTTTATTGCATTAAAAGCCATTTATGCATCAACAAGCCTCAAATTTAAATTATTAAATAAATTAGTAAAATTATCTCTATTAAATAGTTCTTTTTAACAGACTTATTTATGGTAAGACCAATTAGTTGTATTACATTATTTTATACTATTTGAACTTTTTAGCTATCCTAATTTTGTAAATTTTATCAAGAAATGTCCTTTAGGACACTTTTTCAATATTTTTTTAAAATATCTATTAAATGTATTTTGGCAGTACGGTAAAAGTATTGAACTATAAACATTTAAACAATGGGCAGTTCCAGCCTGCTATTTGACATTAAGTTGCATAATATTAATTGATATCATAAACATTTCTAGGGAAATTAACAATTGTCATTACAGAAAAATTGAAAGATTACTAAAAAATATAAATTAAAATTAAAAAGAAAATGTGTTAAATTTAAAGAATATTTTATATTAGACATTTGACTAAATGTTATGAAGTATAACATGTGATTATGCAAATTTCCAATTAGGATAGGCTATATATGGCAAACTACTGACAGAATTCGAAAAAAATCCTAATTTGATTACAAAGACATTTAAAAGTCATTATTGACTTATTAATTAATTTCCAATTGATTTAAAAATGCAATTTATAACTCAACAAAAAGCATACATTGTATTTCTAAAACACATGGATAATTCGGAAGAACTTATCAATCGAATAATTGAAACTGAATAATTCTCCTCGGACTCTTCAAAATGTTTTTAATGGGATTAAAAGACATATTTAAAAGTGACTTAAAGTAAATGGCAGACATTTTTGTGGAGTTTTGTTTAAATATTTAATAAAATACTGTTACGCTTTGCTTTGATGTTGGTTTTTGGGTTAGTTTAAATTGACAAAAATATCACTTACACAGTCATCATTTTCTTGGCTGTATTTAAAGCAACAACTGAAATTTTATAATATTCATAGCCTACCTTAATTGGAGATTTGAACAATCCCTTGATATTTCAACAATAATTTATCATTATTTAATAATAAACATACCTTCTTCATCTTCAAATAATGGCATATACATATGTCTATTTTTTGAAAGTAATAGGGCATCATTGTGTTTCTGTTTGTTTGCTAATTTTTCAAAATTCTTAGAATTAACCATTGTTTCTTGAGATTTCATATGCTCTGATAGATATTGAATTCTAGATGGTGCAGTTGATGATTCCGCATATGCCATATGAATAGATGCATTTGATGCTTTAGTAGAAAGAAGTTGTCCTTCAACACTAGATATATCAGTAAAATCTAATTTGTTCTGCATTTGATGTGTTTGTGTCCAACTGTTTTCTGAATTTTGAATAGCTATATCTGCAGAATCGGGCTCACTGCTTGAAATACAATCAACCATTGCCTATTAAAACATTTATTTAAAGGTAATAATTTTCATAAAGTATATAAAATTACCATAGAACAGGGTTGTTGTTTACTGCTTTGTAATGTAATAATATCTCCACCAGAACCAGAACAATTAGATGGGGTAGGGGATAATCCATCATCAGTGCTTCCCATATGTGTCGTAGTATCTGCAGTTGGTGGACTATGGCCTTCTATTGCTAATGGACTATGAGTAGTGGTGTCTGGAGGACTGCCTGCTAATGTTGTCGTCTGACAAAAAGTATTGGTAGTTACAACTTGAGTACTTTGATTAACTGCAGTTTGAGTTGACACAGAATGTCGACAAGAAACAGATAGCTGTGGGCTACGTCTTTGAACTAACACTGCTTGCAATGGTCTATTTTCACAAGAATTAAGAATATAGTTTTGATCTACATTTACAGCAGCTGCACGATTAGACATATTTTGATTATTCTGATTATTGTTTTGTAAATTTTGCAACTGTTGATTATTGGACACCATTGTTGTTTGTTGTTGAACTATTGTTGTATTTTGTTGTACATATGTTGTATTTTGATTTGAGGATGAGACTGAAATATTTGCAGCAGGAACCATTAAAGTTTGTCCCATTTGTCCACATTGTATATATTCAGGTTGTGTTTGTTGTACAGATCCATTTGGACGAATAGGTTGTGGAGGAGCACTAAATGTTACTTGACTGGGGCTTACATTTGCCACTAATGGACTAAGTTGGCCACTAAATTGTGTGCCATTGACAACAAACTGATTTCCATTCGGTGATAAAAATTGTGCTCCTGGACTATGTTGTTGTTGAATAATTTTATTATGAGGTGCTCCAGGAGCACGAATAACCATTCCTGCAGGTCCTGCTGCAAGAATGCTTTGTCCTCCATTGAACATATTATGATTTTGTACAGGTGTAAGAATATTTTGGCCATTTACATTTTGTAATTGTAACTGCATACCCAAATTTGATGTATCTTGAAGAATGGTGGCAGTACCATCAGCATTCATGACCATGCCACCTAAATTAGGAACAATAAATTGTTGTATTGTAGGGAAATTCTGAACCATTCCAGTACTGTTAATTAAATTAACAGGTTGTAATAAATTAATTTGTTGTGTTTGTTGTGAATTTGTTATAAGTTGTTGAGCTCCAAACTGATTTGGATTTCCAACTGTTTGCCCATTCATAACTATCTGAGGAGTTGTGCCGGTTTTACCTGGCACAATAGTCAAAGCTTGCATAACAGCACCTGTTGTTAATCCTTGTGGACTGTGTGCCATTTGTATTTGTTGAGGAAAGCTTTGTTGTGACATTACTACTCCTGAATTTTGTTGAGATGAGATTTGTAGCATAGAAGCTATTGTTTGAGATGGCATTTTGCGCTTTTTGCCTTTCTTTTTAGATTCCGGTGATAACATTGCAGATGCACGTGTTACAACTCTATTTGGATCACCACTTTCAACTTGTAATTGTGGATGAATAACATTACTAGCTACTAATTGTGGTATCTGAACATTTTGTCCTACAGCCATTCCATCCATAGCCATGGCTACTCCTGACTGAAGCATAAAAGGTGCTGGTAAAGCATTAACCAAAACAGTTTGCTGACCCAATACTTGCTGAGCAACAGCAGGTATAACTTGAGTAACTGAAGCTGTAACGTTTGTAATCATTGGAGATACTGATATGGGAGGCATAGAACTTTGATTTGAAACTATCTTCGGAAGAGGTGGAGGCATAACATTTGAAGTGCAATTATTTGCACCTGTCATAATCAACTGTCCACCTGAAGATACTAAAATATGACCTGAAGGCAAATTTGGTGTTGGTGAATGTTTTAAAATTTGAAGCGGAGACATTTGTTGATTTTGGTGCATATTGGAATTTATTAAATTATGTTGAGTATGTGGTACTTGAATACTACTCACAACACTTTGCACCATTTCTAGTGGTGATTTTGATATATTCACAGTAATTGCTTGAGTTGGCATAATAGGAGTTGAAACTAAAGAGCTATTTTGCCTAGCTAAAATTGAAGAAGTAGTTGTAACTGGAATATTTACTTGACTATTTATAGAAACAGTTGATGTATTAGCTCGGCCAGCGAGTACAGATGTTATTGTATTACAACCAACTGTTCGGCCACTAGCCATTGTTGTAACAATTCCTGGTTGTAACAAATCTAAATTGCCAGATTTAGGAACTGAAAGTGGTTGATGATAGCGAGAACAATAATCTTCTGTTCTTGAAGAATTTGGAAATGTGGTAGTTAATGAAATTTCTCCTTTACAGGTTTGATGCAATGAAGAAATATTATCATTATTATTACTATTAGATAGATAAGATGTATCTGAAGAACAAGGTTGTGGTGTTGTAGGAGTTTGAGGATTTGGAGTTGAAGAATCAGATTGAGAACAATCAACTGGTGAAACATTACTAGTGCTAATTGTACCTCCTTGAATTGGTCTAGAATCTGGAGAATTACCCGCACTTGATAATTTATCAGGATAAGTTGAAGAAGTAACTGGATCATCCAACATACTAGATGAACTTGGTGTATTTGGTTGACTATTTGGACGTGAATTATTTTGTTGATAAATTCTAGTGTTTTGAAAATAATCTTTTCCAACATACTGATTTTCCATTAGTTCTAGCTTCTGATGCTGATAATTAGCAGTATCAGCGATACATCCTTGACATTGAATATGTTCACTAATACCAGTGCTGTCAGCTGGCCCCTTCGCCATTATAGTTTGATTATATTGCTGTGGTACAGTCATATTTTGATTAATATTCTGTGAATTTTTCAAAACATTAAGATTTTGCAAAGTTTGATTGTTGCGATGGGATGGTTTTATTTGTGAAACAAGCATATTACTAGACAAAGGCACTTCATTTACTTCAGATCCTGATAGGTTCTGCACTTGTGTGTTGGGGACTGATGTCACTGGACTACTGCACATATAACTGCCACAATTATTTATCCCCGTTTGTCTCGAGATTGTGCTGTTGAGAAGGGCAGTTTGTTGTGCAAGGTAACCACTGGGGTCCTCCATAAATGAAGGGCTTGTAGAACCTTGAGTGCTTTGTGGAGATTCATTTATCACAATAGTTCTTTCATTATCATTCGAAATTTGACGAACATCAACATTAGGACAAGACGTTGTTGAAGATTCTACATGTGCAATTCCACGATGCGAATTTTCAAATACATTAAAAGGCCTTTTCTTTACATTTTTAGAAATCTTTACTTTTTTTCGAGTAACATCATCTGACCAACTAGATAATGAAGGAGTATGTTGATGAAGTGGAGGAACTCTTTCTTCAATATTAGATATAGAATTTGGTGAATTTTGTTGTAATATAGAGACCTGATTAATTTGAACAGAATTTGAAGCATTATTTGATGATCTATTCTGCCATAATGGTTTCTGTTTTTGATGTATTAAAGTAGGAGCTGTATTATTTTGTAGATTTGGTTGATTGTTTTGTTGGAGTATGGCACTGTATTGATGACTATCTGATTTCATATTGCAATTACCAGAAATAAATGGAGCTCTAATATTTTTATTTGAATCAAATTGTTGCATAACTCCTTGATAACGAATAGATTCATTACAAAACACTTGTTGTACTCTTTGATGAATTTCCTGTTTTTGTTGATTTTGAACAATTGGTAACATCTGAACATTTGGTCTACTTGGTTGACCATTTATATAAAGTTTCTGTTGGGAATGTTGCCCTGGCATTAGATTCTGGCCATGAATAATAATTCCATTAGGGCTGTTAGTAATTACAGTTCCATTTCCCATAACTGAATTATTGCTCATAGGTCCGTGTTGTTGAATATTTGTATTAACTGGATTTTGCATACTGATAACTTGTCCATTCGGTCCTATAATGTGTTGTGAATGAATTTGTAATTGAGAAGAATTATGTGGTCCACATTGTCCTGGCATAGGATAATTTGAAAGATTATGATGAAACATGGTGCCTTGTTGGTGTTGTGAATTTTGCTGATGTTGTGATATGTTTGCCGTTAATGACGAAGATGAAGATGATGATGGGATTATTATTTCACCAGTATGTTGTGGTTCTACCATTACCCTGTTTACTGGAGAATTTTGATTTTGATACCTAAAAAATTGCACATTCGATACAGGTCCACTTGAATTTGGCATGCTTTCCGTATAATTTTGATTTTCCGCACTTTGTTGACTATTAATTGGCGAATCTGGCCAAACCTACACAAAAATAATAAATCAATACTATTATGCCATTTCTATTCCATATGTTAAAATGAAAACACACTTATATGGGCTTTTTATTTTAAAGGTGATATGACATCAGAAAAGCGTTATATAGCAACATCAAGCAACGTTGCCATGTGCAAAATATGAAAACATAACTTTGCAATTGAAAAAAATATTGTTGATATTACTTAAAAATCAATGATAAATCGTATTTGTAATATAGGCATTAAATATAATAATAGGCAACTATGCAAGCACCACCGCAAGTTAAAAGTACCTTTACATTATAGCGAACAGCTCCGAACGAACGAACGAATTTGCTCTAGTTCGTTCGTTAGTTCGCGTGGTGCATTTACACTAATACATACGATAAAACAAGCACTCGCATTCGTCAATGATCCGTCTATTCCTCACAATCATATCAGATTCTGAGGACGAATTAATAATAATGAGTGCGAGTTTTATTGCGATGAATGAACTTGTGAAGCAAAAGCAGCGAAAGCGACGATTATGGTGCTTCGATTTGCTAAGAAATAGAAGTATACGTGGAAGTGCAAGTCTCTTATCAGACCTAACAAGTGAAAATTATAGTACTGATTCGCTTCACGCTAAACACCGTTCATATTGAGCACGAATTTCCTTTAATGGTTCGTCAGTTTACCGACAAGGGATGGAACATGTGCGAACACGAAGGAATTGCTCCTGTTTGCTATTTACACTATGCG
Organism: Phrixothrix hirtus; assembly: GCA_024586415.1. Taxonomy (NCBI): domain Eukaryota; kingdom Metazoa; phylum Arthropoda; class Insecta; order Coleoptera; family Phengodidae; genus Phrixothrix; species Phrixothrix hirtus. Next base: position 2,425 of record JAHWXV010258927.1, on the reverse strand, counting down.
AGCACCAACGAACAAACGAATTCGTTCGGTCTTGTTCGCTATAATGTAAAGACATCATTACAAGACAGTGTAACTAGAACTTCCACAACAAAATTTATTATAATCTAAGGTTTTAAGGTGTTGGTACTAAATAACCACCTTTAAAATAAAAAGCCTCTAACTAGCAAAACTTTTAGAAAATAATTTATTACAAGTATCTACCTAAAAATTAATTGATAACATCAATAACTTTTTAATAATTACCTGATTTGAAAAGTGAGGATTATTTGGACCTCTACATATAATAGGATGTGTCATTTTTTCTTTTTGCGTTAAAATCTGAGACAGAGAAACTCCTGAATATGGACTTCCAATTCTTTTTTTCTTTCGTTTTAGTGTGAAATCTGAAATTAATACCAATAATTAATTAAACGACACTAACAGTACATTTTAAAAATTACATAATAACACTAAGAAAGTAATGTTTAATTAAAAAAGATATATAAGTTTTCACTAACATTTAATATTTTAATTTCAATTTCAAAATTCTTCTATTTTTATCCGGATAGGTAAATTGAAATGTACCAAAATTAGTGATTTTAACATTTTAAAAATAATCAAAACAATTAATATTTTTCTTATTTAACAATGTGACTTAATATAAAACTACATACAGTGGCGAACATAAGTATTGACACAGGTAGATTGTTGAAAGAAAATCGTTTGTTAAAGAAGCATAATAAAACTTCAAGAATTTAATCAGATAAGATATTAATCTTGCAAATGTAAATATTCAATCAAATATACATTAATAATTTAAAATAAAAAAATGACAAACAAAAATGCATCACAATACACATAATAACTAAACAAAAGTATTGGCACAGCGTAAACGTACATACCTACATACATAAGTAAAAAAATAAGATTAGTACTTTGTAGCCCAACATTTGCGTTTATTTATCTTAGCTAGCCTATTTGGCATGGAATGAACAAGTTTTCTTATTAAATTGGGAGAAATCCTTTCCCATTCTCCTAAAATTATGTTTCAGCTCTTTTTTACTTATACTGTTGTGTTTTCTGATACGTTTTTCCAGTTTGAACCAGAGGTTTTTGGTTGGATTTAGGTCAGATGATTGGGACGGAGATAGTACAATATGAACAATATTAAAAGCGGTCCATTGACAAACTACATACGCCATATGTTTAGGATCATTGCCCTGTTGGAAATAAAAATTTCGTCGGAGATTTAACTTTTCTGCACTTGTGTGGTCATTATCCTTTAAAATATTTAAGTATAAAATTTTATCCATAGTAATTTCTATAGATACAACAAGCTTGCTGGCCCCAGAAGCTGCCATGCATCCCCATAATAACATTTCTGTCACCATGTTTCACAGTTAACTGTAGGTGTTTTGGATCCAATTCAGTACTAGGTTTTCTCCAAACCTTATTTTTGCCGTCTCAATGGAAAAAATTAAATTTACTTTGATCTTAGAACATCACTGTAACACAAAATTCAAGATTTTTCATTATATAGTTTTGTGCAAATAATAGTCTTTTGTTTTTATTCACGTTGCTAATATATGGTTTCTCTCTCGCTATTCTGGATTTGTAGCCCACCCGTGCAAGGACTCTGCGAACTGTTATAGGATGGAATTCTTTCTTAGAAGTTTGTCTTAACTCAGCAGTTAGCTCAGATACCGTGATTTTTGAATTCTTTTTAATTGTATTAACTATTTGACGTTGTTCTCTTTGACACAGCTTGTGAGGACAACCGCTTCTTTAGCAATTTTCTAATGTTTTTTGGTCTTTAAACAATTTAACAACGCTTCTAACAGTATAACGACTTTTATTAACAATTGTTGCTATTTCAAAATATGATTTGTTTTGTTTACGTATGTAGATTTAATATAATTTAACGCTCTGAAACTCTAGTTTCTCGCACTCCATCCGTTTTGATCACTTTATCAGAAGTTTTTACTTGAATGTTTCTGCAATTATCATTAATCATTGTACTATGGATAGGTACTTTCCCTATATTCACATAAATTACAGGAAAGTCCCTTCTTTATGAGTTAATTTAATTTTTCAAATAAATGTGCCAATACTTTTGTTTAGTTGTTATGTGTATTGTGATGCATTTTTGTTGGTCATTTTTTTATTTTAAATTATTAATGTATATTTGATTGAATATTTACATTTGTAAGAGCTTATCTGATTAAATTCTTGAAGTATTATTATACTTCTTTAAGTGATTAGCAAACATTTTGTTTCAACAATCTAACTGTGCCAATACATGTTCGCCACTGTATGTATACACAAAATACGAGGACCATGCTGTAACAATCGGGATTCGCGCATTCTAGTGGCTATAAGCTCCGTCATTTAAAAGAGTAAGGCTTACTAGGTAATGTGCAAACAAGCATATCAAACGTTTTAGTTG